>PNEQ01104265.1:0-14247 GCA_003012365.1 Medauroidea extradentata
ATCAAGATATTAAACAATACAAAAACCCTTGAAAATGTAAATTTTGGTACACAGTACCGGCTATTTTGTTCTGTAAAATCAAAATGAGGGCAGATAAAAATCAATAACTTTGGGTTTGAATTGTTGAAATATGTACATTATGTGTGACAAAATTTCAAATTTTTTCAAAATGGGTCAGCAACCAAAATAATTGAAATTGTGTGATTTTCCATGGAATGACCCGTATATCATAGAGGTGAGCACGCTCCAAATTGTGATTACTGATATTTATAGTGATAGTTTTGGATATTAATTGTATACCCTTGTGGGGAGTTTTAAAGTGTAAAAGGGTTTGTAAACTACTTTGTAACGTATAGCTGAATCTGAGCTCAGAGTTTCGTAATTGAATTGGTTGGTGTGTACCAGATTTATAAATTGTTGGATTATTTATTGTATTGAAATGTAGTATTTTTGATATTGTAGAATGTATTTGTATATTTGTATCTCAGGGGCAAATTACATTAGTCAATGTTGAGAAAGTATGTGCTATATTTGTATTGTATATTTTATAAGTAGTAAACTGAAAGAATTCTTGGGATCACTTTGATTATTGTGTAACAATGTTTAATCTAATAACTGTTCTTTTCAGCATGTTAATTTGGTTCAGTTCTTTGGTGTTTCAATTTTGTCTGTTTTGTTCCATGTGCTTGCGCAGATGACGAGTCAGCTGGTGTTGTTTCCGTTTCCTCCCTTCTGTTTGCCTATATGGGGAGGGGCCCATTGGCTCCATGAGTCGCCTAGTAGGCACGTTCTAAGATTCTGCTCCAATAACCCCTTGCCGGGGTTTGATCCAGACGATGGGCCGCCCGGAACCCCCCCCCCCGGGACCCAAAATGTCGTCCGCAGCAGGAAGTGCTTTGAGATGTGATGTTCTTCAGAACTCTGAACTTTGTATGGGAAATGGACGGTGGTTGTACCGGGGTTTTCCCGTGTGTGTCCCGACGGACTCAGGGCGAGCCGTCAGTTAAATGAGGGTGGTCGCATATGAATGGAAGTGATGCAAGATCTAGTGACGTTGCTTGGACTCGAGGAACTCCTCGTGCTTCTTCGGAAGTGTTCGGAGCACTTCCGGTGACCCTCCCCTATCGTTGCCAGTCTTCTTCTTACGCCCCTTCCTTGCCTCCACCCGCCATCGTATGTGAGCCTGGTCTCTCGTTCCTCCCCGGCACTTTGATTTTGCTCGTCCATCTCGACGGTTGTATAGTGAGTCTTCGTTCTCTCAGCACGTCACGAACACGAGTGTTGGTAAGTGTCGTAGGTTACGTTTTTGAAGTCTTGTGCGAGTTTCCCCTTAGTTGGGGCACTAAGAGATGTGGGAATTAGGTCTGTTGAGTACAGGTTGACGCCTCTATTGGTTTCGTGCAGACGGCGTGTCAAGAGACCGTAGATTTCTCGTTTTCTCCTTCTGAGCCGGTAAAAATAATTGGGCCATGTTCGCGCTTGAACAATTGAAGAAATGTTTGAATGTAATTTTAGCGTCATTTGGTTTTTGCTATGTACCAGGCTATATGTAAGTGTATCTTATTTGTATTTAAAGGAAGTTGTGAATAATAATTTGCTGCTGGGTTAATCTTATTATGTTGAATATTTATTTCGTCCATCTTGACCTGTTTGGAGTATAACCTATTTGTCACTAGTGCGCTAAGTGTGGCACAACAAAGTAAGCATGGCCATGAATGAAATAATGTTAGTGTCCTATGGGCAAACTTTTTTATTACTAATACTTTTATTTTCTAATATAATAAGCCAGTCGAAACTGTTCAGAATTTCTACAAAATTCAAAAATGTTTCTAAATGTGAAACATGTAGGACGTTTCACTTTTATTATACCAAAAAATAGTTTTAACAGTGATCAGCCTCTGTAAACACTACCATTACATAGTTTCCTACACACTACTTATACTATTTTAATAATTTACCACATATTAATTTAGCTTTCAAATTTTTGTATTAAGATTCTTCAAAAAATATTACGGAAAACAACTTTTTTTCCCTTATCTATATACATATAGGTAAGAAATAAACTAGATTAGCTGTGCCATTTGTAGTACAAAAACTATTTTATTATTTCTCACAAACATAACAAAATAAAAAAAAACTTAGCGAAAAATGTAATAAAAAGTTCAAGGTTATCCAGTAAAAACTCCTAAATTTTGATGCTTTTATCAATAAAGCAAAGTGGATTCCTATATCTGCTTGTAAGTACAACAATATGCACTGGCAAATGGAGACCTTATTTAAAGACACACTATTTGAAAATAATTTGAAAAAATTAATATTTGTTTGAAAACTATTGGAAACACTGAAACCACTATTGGCACATCCTTAGTGTTTGTATGGGTACGTATCCACACTGGCCGGTGGAAACAAAGTATTACAACCATAGAAGTTGTTCAACTGCTTAGAGAAGTCTCTGAAGTACTGGAATGAGACATTTGACGACATTATGAAAGAGGAAGGATTTGACTGACTAAAGAGTGACTGACACCTGTGCAGGTTTAATAAAATGACAAGCCTGTACACATGGTACTAGGAGAAACACAAGGTAGACGTGTGCACATACTACCCCCTCCATGACCAGCATTCGGCTACTGGTACGTCGTCATGCGGCCTTCACTCCGCTACAGCGCCAACACTTAGCTAGTTCCAGAAAAAAGGGAATACAGAGCTTGCATGTTCTCTTAGCGCTATAAGACAAAATTACACATTATTCAGTGTACGGCTGTAATAATAATGGTAGTAAAACCACAAATATAAGTTACTTTTGTTTCCCTTGAGAAGAAGAATGGGCTGAGAAGTGGGTAATAAAGTGCAGAAGAACAGATAAAATCAACACTAAAACAAGTGAAAATCTATGTTACTTGTCTTGTTTACCTTGAAACTAAGTAATCATAGTGCGTGAAGTACATACAGTACACATAAATGTTTCAGATACACAATCCGTTGCAAACACAATCATTTCATTGTTGAACATGTTCTTATTTTGCAACCAGAGTATGTTCTATACACTTCAAATAGGAATCCTTCTATAAGTGCATGAGGAAAAAACTTCTGAACTACTCTCCAGTGTCAACAAGTAAATTTAGGAAAGATGCCATTCCTACACTGCATATCCAAGATTCTTCAACTCATCCTGTCACTGACAGAATGGAGAGAGAAAAACCTCGTATAAGATTTGCTGCTTGAAGTCAAAGCAGGGTGAGTGTTGATCTTAGTTTCTATAATTTATAGAATTTTATAATTTCTCACTGACTTTGGTACACTGGTCGTGGAAGTTTAACGCAATCATTCTAATAATGAAAATAACACTAGTATGAAAAACGATAGACTGTAAATAATTACAATTATTTGAAAGGTTAAGAAAACAACAGGGCCTGTGATCCAAAGTGTAGGTATTATACGTTTAACTGATTGTAGGTGTATGTACACAAGTTCTGGCTAAGATTGTAAGATACTTGCATTCACAATTATGTTTATAACTTTTATTGACTTTTCTACTCAAATTTAATGTTTAATTACACCACAATTTCTAAGATCTACAGTGAGAGACTCAGCACAGTTTTGCATATATAGACACACACATGCACATATTTTATGTGTAACTGTGTCATTGTGTAAAATATTTTTTTATAACTGTTTGAACTTTTTCTCTATTTGCAAATGTCATGTGCCTGACATATTTAATAATCTTGCAACAAATTTTCTCTTGACTTAACCTAGTGTCATTTGTAATGTAAACACATCTGCTTGGGTTCTTTTGTAGCTATTTGAAAATGTTCTACAAGTAGAAATTTTTGGAATTGAAATTAACAAGCAAAATGTGTGGTGTGACAAAATCCCAGAATGTTGTAGCGCTTGTTGATTATGTTGGCACGGTGACTCAAAATATTCTGGTGTGTTCTACCTGCCACCAAAATAATGTTCCATGAATCTCTTAAATAAGTCTATAGAAATAAAATTTAGAATTACCTCTTCCTTTCATCCATTTAACTCCCCCCCTCTATCCCCGAAAACATTAAAGTTTATCCCTTACTGTAATTTACTCTATGTTTTTACATTGATGGTCAGTAAAACGTTGAGTTTAGTTTAAATGCTTATTAGCGTATACAAGTCTGGCATACTAGCTTGAGCCAGAGTGAATGCCGCGAGACGTAGTGCACAGTAGAGTTGCAAACCTGTCCTCGCCTTTCTCCCCCCCCCCCCGGGGTCTGTACATATGTATGTACTTTGTAATGTTCCAGCTTTCAGAGTATTTGTACGGTTAAGTTTTTATCAATTATTTTAGTAAGGTTAGGATGCATTTGTATGGCGGTTACGTTTTCCAAATTACCTCTGACAATTTTTTTATTATTAATATTTAGTTATTTATATTTTTATTAAATTAGTGTGTCATATAGCATTGTTGCACAATACTGAGTTAGTTTTCAGTTTGTTCTGGAAATGTGAAATGGCAGGTGCACTAGGTGGTGGTTTTTATTGTTGTTTTTTGGACGCAGCTAGATTACAGAAGGCCAGGATTGGCCGAATGTGGTGGAGTGATTTAGCTGGCCAATTAGAAGCTAGAGAGTGGTTTTGTGATTTTTAAGGGGAAGGCTAGCTCCTTTTTTCGAGCGTCAGTTTGTCAAGGTTGCAGAATGAGGCGAGCACGAGAAGCTGTTTTAAGTTTGCATGTGTCACATCTGCGTTAAGATGGTTTGAATGGTTCGTCGCAGTTTTGTTTTTGCTGCAGTTTTGGTGTGGTAAGAAATCTTTGTAGTGCTAAAGTAACGTCGGAAAGGAATAAACGGACGTAAAATGTTCGCTCGACGATCGTGTTATTCTACGTCACGAACCCTGAGATTGTGTATTTGGCATGGCGGAATGCTTATGCTGTCCACTGAGTCTAGGCGGGAACAACCTTCAGCATTGCTAAGCTGAAACGTGACAACTTCTCTATGTAGATTACCTTATTGTGGTACATACAATCCACTGAGAAAGTAATAAACACACATAATTTCAACAGGAATCACAACTCTGTATCTTAAGAGAGTGCTAGAAAAATTTGGTATGAAGACTTCCAATGATTGCCAGACCTATGGACACAAATTGCCTGTTGAACCTTCTGGGAGTTTAAAGGAAGACAGGAAATAGGAACTAAGATACAGACAACTGATTGGATGAAGCATCTATGTCATGTTGGGAATGAAACCAGATCTGCCAGTGAGGAACTGGGCTGCACTAAAAACTGTTAGGCCACATCAATGAAACCCTTTCACATGGGCCTTGTCTTTACCAAGGGGACACAAACTATAAGGCTTGGTAGATGGTGACTGGGCAAGAGACCCAGAGAGATGGAAATCCACCCAGGGTATATTTTCAAACAGAGAGTTTGACTGCCTCGTGGTCATACAAAAGAACACGGAACAGTAGCCCTGTCATCCACAGAAGCAGAGTACATCGCACTAACTGCAGCTATTGCAGAGACATGTCTGCTCAAGGAAGTGCTCTCTGCAACCTGTGTTTGACAAAGCAACACCACAAACATTCAATTTAAATAATTTTGTAGCGATTGCCAATACGTTGTATGTTTACTCCATGAAATATTTTCTCCATTACCTAAAATTTGAAGAAAAAATTAGCACAAATTCAAGTGAAAATAAATGTACAAAATCACAAGGATATATTTTATATATAATACTTTATCGTAGACAGACAGAGAAACATACGCAGTCTAGAAGAATTCACATGTTTCTTTGCCAGGACATTAAATAAGGAAAAAATGAGGATCATCTGTGACCTGAGATTTAATGTTCCTTGCAAAGTATGAACTACAGTATATATGTAACTATATATCAGAATGCATAAAGACTGATAAGATAAAACCCACAGAAATAAAGGGCTGTAATTTGACATGAAAAGCAGATTAAAATTAAAATAAATCACAGTAAATATTATTCATTCAGCAACTACATTGCCGATAACAGGCAATTATCCTTAAAGGAATATCAATCATGATTGTTGCGTTCGGCAAAATAGAATAAGTGGATTTTGATTTCAGTTAAACTCAGGACAATTTATCTGACACAGTAAATGGATAGTCCTGTAAGACTGCATTGCATTCCACATTTTCAGAAACTCACTCACAGTGGCACGTCCAAGGAGGATGGAAAAAGGAGGGGGGGGGGAGGAGGGAGGTTGCGAAAAGTGGGGTTTTTTTGAGCAATCAGTATTATTTTCAAGAAAGGTAATACTGCAGTTTTCTGTTACAAAGAAAAAATGTACAAGAACATGTAAAATACTTAATGCTTAAATAATATTTTACACTTTGTATTGACAGATAGAAAGAAAAAACCACTGGTAAGAATCAGTGTACTACACATCAGAGGTCAGTAAGCCTGCTTGCTTATTGACGTGCCAACCAGTGTATACAAGACGTTCAGTAACTTAGTTTTTGTATGGAGAGGTTGAATGAATTTATTTATCTGTTTCACCTGCTGGAACTTTGATAGATCCGGTCAAAAAGTATTGAAAAATCAATTGATGGCTTAATGAATGCAGTCTAAAGTAATTAAACAAGCAAAAGCATGTCATTTAGCTTCTTCCAGCAGCACACTTGAGAATTTATGACTTTAAAATGGAGTTACTTGCAAAATGGGAAGAATATAATTTTGGAAGTAGATCAAGATACAGCAAAGAGTTTGTGTCTGCAGCGACTTATAATTTAAATTCCAAAAGAACACTAAGGGGAATAGTGTGTTGGGAAAGTCAGTTAATTGGAGTCACTTTGTGTAGAACAGTATGTCATCAATGGTGGATGTTGCAATGAGTTTCAGAAAATGTGTTTGGTGTTTGTCCTCGAGAATGTAAACAAGACTGTTGGTAGTATATTACTGTATATGAGCACAACATAACGCAACTTGCTAACCAAACAAGTGTAAAGAAAGTGACGCATGTATGCAATGTCCCGCCTGTGTTAATTGTTAGAACTAATTAATGTAGCCACTGTGACAGACATTTGAAACATGATTCCCATAAATATTGTGTTAGTATTGTTTAAATGATGCAGAAAAGTTATAAATGAATGAAAGTTTGAATCAACAAGTGTTATTACCTATCCTAAAAACAAGCTCAGATATACAGTATCAATTCATTTTTTTTTAGATACCCAGGCTTGAAAATCTCATTCATGGTGGTACAGGAACTATTTTACAGTAAAAAATGTATTACTTATCAAATAATAAATGACAACAGATTTTTCTTGAAATACTATTAATAAAGTTTAATTCAGTTGGGCACCTAGGCCTAATATTAAAAGCAGAACCTCCCTTATGATCGGTAGAATCTATTTCACTTTTATATTTGTTTAGAAATATTCAATAATGACTATAATAACAACACATTAATTAATGGCGTTTTACTTCATACCAGAAGTAAGTGAGTGGTTTACAAATTTAGATGATTATTGACATATTTAACGTTTATGAAAGATGTTTGCCACACTGGTAAAATTATGCAATTTATAATCTTTGATTCTGCTCTTCAACCATTAAAAATAATTAATGATGCTAATGTTTCTGCTATGAGCACGTACGAGTACATTAATTTCACTGAAATAAACCACTTTCTTATATAAGGCAAACGCATACTGAACATAAATTACAAGAAGATCGTGTCGCTTACACTGCCCTAGGGAAAACATACACAGACAAGTTAGTTAGAAGTATAAGTTAAACATAATGTTTACAATTGCTGGTAACACAATGAGACTTCGCTTCGGACACTGCTGAACAAACACTAGAATTTGTTAATTGCTAGTGTTTAAAATGTCTTACGTAACCATGGATATGCTACGCAACATATTAACTATAATATGCATGTAAAGATACAGTGAGAATACATATTATATGACTGTGTTAAGTAATTATCTTCTACCTCATATTAACACATTAACATAAAATGTAACTGGCTTCCAATACCCAAAACCACTAATTTTTTAAAATAACTTCTTGATAAAATTATGCATGCCATAGTAACAAACTGTGTAGTGTATTTGTATATTATGAATGGCCACAGTCACTTACAAGCAGCATGTACACTCTTTTAAACACGAGTCGCCACGAAAATAAATACACAAATGAAATAACACAAGACAAAAAATAGACTTTCACAGATTTCCGATTCGCACAAAAGATTAACAAACGGAACTCGATGAAACGTGCAATATACGTACAATCTGCTCTTTGCATAGGCTTCATCAGTGGCAGGTAGGCAAAGGCAGCAACATGCAAACAGCTCGCCACTGACCAGCTGGTTTACTGCAGTTTGTTATGTAGAGCAGAACCAGGAGCCCTGTTGAAGGACAACATGGACGGCTGTGCGACACATTGCAAGTCGGGAGTCGTCTGCACGATGCCAATGTTACCTGCCAAATTGGCCGCAGAGTCCAGATGCTGCATACGGCTCCTGCAGCCGCTGCACGGTGGCAACAGTGCTGCAGCATTCACGTTGCAGTGACTCAGACTGTAAGCTGTGAGGGCAGCTGCGTAAGCCGCCCAGGCAGCCGTGGAGATGCTCTGTGTTGGTTGAATGGCGTACGTGGGTGTGTTGGTGTTGGCAGAGAGGGAGCCGAGGTGCCACAGCATGTCGTGCAAGGGAGGGGTTGGCATGAACTGTGCCCACTGCATCTATTCAACACAACCATTATATTGACACAACATAACTACCAGGCCAAACAACATATTATTACTAGCTATATTTGTTTCATTAGAAGAATTTACTGGGAAAAACAGGATAAAACAAAAAGTTATCAGCATAACTAACGAGCGCCTACTTTTCTCAAAGTTAGTGTAAGTTAACCAGAAAGGTAAAATAATTAATATCTTAATACATTAATTTCACACTATCTTCTAGCATGGTGGAACACAACAATTACGACCAGTTAAATTAAAGTTTGGATAATAAAGTGCCGAACATTATATTTGGCTACCATCGAGAGGCCCATTCCTTAAAAAGTAGCTATAGTATGGCCACGCCCACATCAAAGAAGAGAGGTGCGGGGGTCCTCCCCAGAAAAAATTTGGTTTTTAAGGTGCAAAATTGTGCTGTTTAATGCACACTATACCACTTGAAATCTTTTCAATATTTTAAGGATAGCTATACACAAAATGTCACGGGGGAAACCCTGGATACGCTCCTGCTTCCATCGGTTGGTCCAGTAGTTCTTGTAATACACTTCACCGGTCTTATTTGCCAGGACATCTTCTCTTGTTTTGGCAACAAGTGTCAACTTATCATATAGCTGACAGCAACGACACTTGCCTTGTAGGTCCACGTGTGTAGTGGACTACTGCGTTTAGTAATCTCCAGATGAACTGTGTTAATTTCTGCTTAATTATTGCGTGAAGTGAGGGGCTTCATGCAACTGCCAGTTTCAGGCTACGCCATTGCGCATGTCAACTCTGTACCTGGTTCTACGGCAGAGTGAACACTTCCAACCGAGGTATATGTGTAAGTGTAGAGCGTACTCCTGGACAAGATGAAGAGGGTACGTCAGACACCGCCCTGAGGTACAACACGCACATCTTATATGCTCTGGGACTCATGCTGTCGGACTTAAGACTGGCAGCCTTTATTACAGCTCTAGTTACTTTTTGCACAGACCTCAAATGCAGCACTGTGTCAATGCACTGAAACCTTCGAACTAAAATGTGTATATTACTAAACAAATCATGAACAAACAAATTTAAATCACATTATCCAAGTGTGTACCGAACTTCACGTAATTTTGGAAAATTGTTCCACAGATTTACTGTGTAATAAAAAAAAAAGTAGGAACTGTGATTGCAGTACATAAAAAAAAAATAAAAATTAAGTATGTACTAAGAACTATGTGTATGTTCTGTTTGATAAAATTAGGGTACATATAGTACTGTACCTTCATATCTAATGGCCACCATTTCTACAAACATGGCATTAACAAAATACTTTACTAAGCACATACTACACGTGTACTGAGTTTGATAAGTTCTGAAAAATAATTGCTTTTGATATCTCATGTGTTCAAAAATATTCTAATGGCTATTATTCTGATAACATGAACACAGGAGAAGAAAAAACTCATCTTACCAAGTTAGCAAAGAAATATATAAAAATGACTGTGGTAGTTTTGATATTAGAACATGGCATGGGAAAAATATATATGTAAGTCATCTTACTATGAACTGTGTGTACACCGAGTCTGATGAGATTCTCCAAAATAGTTCCTTTTGGTATGTTGCATGATAAAAAATGTAAATTCACTTAACTAAGAAATGCTTATGTACAGTGCCTAATGAAATTCTGATAAATGAAGCTTCATGTATCTAGTGTGTTTAAAAAATGTTCAAATGTTGCCATTGTGAAAAATGAACATATCATGAACAAAAGACATAAAAGTCAAGTCACTTATAAAGTAGTCTGTACGTATACGTGTATCAAGTTTGATAAAATGCAGAAAAAACATTTCTTCAGGCTTTTAATATTAGCAAATAAAACATAAAAATTGCCACAACTTATAAAATATGAACACTATATAAAAAAACACATAAATGGTGTTGATACTGGCCAAACAGTAAGTGTGTCGATACACTGACAGCCCAGTCAGTCACAACGCTTGACGTTTTACAAACCTTAAACAATGGCCACAGACTCAGAATTTCTTAATTATTGTTAGTGTGAATGTGTTTCATCATCAAGTGGCACTTATATTTTATTTCAGATTCCAGGTTACGATTGCTGTTGTTGGCCGTGTATACAGTGCCAGAATACCTTAATGATTTATCTGCCACGAAAACCTGCTACAAAATAATGCTGTTGAAGTCATGTCACTTGCATATGTTACAAGTGGCCAGTTTACTCGTTATTCATGCCTGCCGACATGCACAGCGATTTTCCTTGTTCATTGTCCATAGCAGTTTATGTGACCCAAGCAGCCATGTTGATCAATACAGTTCGTCACCTGCTACCTACCAGGTAAAGCACTGTCTAAGTTGGTCCACGCACTTTGTTTGCACTGACGTAGTTTGCCATAATTCAAGTAGCATACCATTTAACTGCACCTACTACCTGTTTGCCAAATTCCCCATGACATCTGCTGTCCATTTATCTAAAATTAAGCACTGGAACATAAGGCATGCTTAGTGACTAAGGGCCGTATCTATAGACCTCTTTCGAATGACAACCAACTGCTCACCAATGCTTTCTCTATGGGGATAGCAGTTGGATGTCATTCGAAAGAGGTTTATAATATCGGCCCTAAGAGTTCCTACAAAAGGACAAATTTTATCACTCTGAAATCTATGCACCTGTAACCAAACTGCCAACCTTGAGAGTAAAACTTGATTTAGCTGTACATTATAAGATGATGGCGTAACAGCTAGATGTTAAGAACGCATCCCTGAATGCAGTGCTGAAATGAATAGCCTAAATTGTGACGCCACAGGGATGTCACCCAGTCTCCATACTTCCAGTGCCTCAGAGTGTTGTTATATATTTCACATTAATTTATCCTACTTAACAGCATGCCACATAAACACACATTCACATAATCCCATTTCTATCAGGCCTGTCACACTTATCCTTAGCACTTCTCTACTTCTTCTACTGTCTTAGTATTCTTGCCAACCTTTGCTTATTTCATACATGTTTCATGTTGTTGTGGCCCGGCGCCATGTCATATATTGTAGTCCTATGGCAGTACTGCCAACTCCCGCAGTTGACCTTCCTCACTGCACTATGTACAACATTTTCCCTCTCATCCATTTTGTTTCACTTTGTTTTTTCTTCTGTCTATTCCTGGTAGTGTGCTAGTGTCCTTATAACCCTACTCAGCCTTGTGCTCCGTGGTCTTTTTGGCTGGTGGTGTGAGTATCCTGTTTGCTCCGGAAACCCCCGAAAGTCCTCCGTCTTCTGAGAGATTTCTACTCTGGTAGTTCTGGACTGCCTCCTCCAGTTACAGCCTTGGGTCTTCCTTGCTTGACAATAGTTGGCTGCTTGCACTTCTAAAATCTTCTCTGTTGCGTCACAATCGGGTTCCATCTTTTGTCGTAGCCATATACGAGCGTAATGAAAGCTGCTCTGTAATTGTTCCTGGGTACCACAGCTTGCTTTGAGCTTGAGGTGCTGGTTTGATATAAACCTCTTGTCCTATCGTTAGATCTGGCAGGTTGTGGGCATTTTTATCATAGACTAGCTTACACTTTTGTTTTTTCCGTTCTAGTAAGTCTGACACCTTCTCTGGTACTTGCAGTTGCAGGAGTCTCGTGGATGTGGGGATAAGCGTTCGTGTTCTTCTGGACATAAGTCTTTGTACTGGAGATGTCCCCATTCCTGATGTGGGTATGTTGCGCCATTCTAGTAATGCTAGCCATGGGTCCGCCCTTGTATGCAGACACTTCTTCATGATGCCTTTTGCAACTTTCTCTGATGCTTCTGCCTTCCCATTTCCTCTTGGGTGATATGGAGATGTTGCATGCTGAAAGTTCCACGTCCGAACAAAGGCCTGGAATTCTGAACTAGTGAAGCATGTGGCATTATCTGTAATCACTGTAGTTGGGATCCCATGTCGTGCAAACTGACTCTTCATAACTTTAATGACAGCTGCAGAATCCAGGCTACACAGGTTGTCTATTTCCAAGTAGTCTGAGTAGTAATCCATTAATATTAGATATTGCTTGTTATATACTTGAAAAACATCTGCCGCTACCAGCTTCCATGGTAGGTCTGGTAATTTTTGTGTCTGTGTGGGCATATGTGGTTGAGCCACTGAAAATTCCCTGCTAGTTTCACAGCTGCCGACTTTCCTTTGAATGTCGTCTTTATGTGGCCAGTACAACGTATCTCTTGCTTTGCGAAGGCTTGCATCCAGACCCTGGTGACTTGAACATGCCTTCTCTAGCATCTGTGTCCTCATTACTTGGGGCACCACCAAACGTTCCCCTCTGAAAATCATGCCATCATGCACACTTAGCTCACCTCTACAGTGCTAGTATTCCAGCACTCCTTCTGGCCAGCCCTCCTTGATGACTGATGCCAATGCCTGCAGTCTTGTGTCTGTTGTTGCCTGTTTCTGAATACTAATCAGCGTAGTTTGTGTCACATTCAAGTGCTGCTGGACTCTGATGGTTTGCAGCTGCATGACAAATTCATTTTCACTGTCCTCCCCATGGCTTCGGTCCTCCTGCACTGGTGCCCTGCTTAAGTGTGTCTGCCAAGTACAATTCTGTACCTTTCTTGTATTGCACCCTGATATCGTACTGCTGCAATCTGAGACGAATGTATTGGAGAAGTTTCGGCGTGGACAGCAATGGCTTCTTGAAAATAGTCTCTAATGGCTGGTGGTCCGGGTGAATGACTATGTTAGTTCAACCACATAAGTAGTGATGGAAGCGGTTACAACCAAAGAATACAGCAAATGGTTTCCTTCTCTATATGTGCCCAGTTACGCTCTCTCTGGGCCAGGCATCTCGACACATAGCTGACTGGTTGCCCATGTTGCAAGAGCGCTGCACCAAGTGCACTCTGACTGGCATCTACTTGTAGAATCACTGGTTACCTACAGTCATAGTAGCGCAGCACCGGTGTGCTACTGACTGCGGTTTTGACATCTCGGAAAGCCTGCTGTTGGGGGTGCTCCCACACCCAAGCAGTGTCATATAGAGGTGTACGAATAGTGGTTTTAGTGTTTCGAATAGTTTTCGAATGAATATTAACTTTTTCGAATATTTTTCGAATAGTGTTTCTTCAAATTTTGGTATACATTTGCCAGTGCATAATCTTGCATTTACAAGGAGACATAGAAATTCACTTTGCTTTATTAATTTAAGCATAAAAATTTTGCAGTTTTTTACTTTGATAACCTTGAACATTCTTAAAACATATATGTATCTGTTACATTGTACCTGTTCTTAAAGCAATATACTGTTCTTTTTTCTCAGTTTCCTTCCTTTATTATGTTTGTGAGAAATCACAAAATTGTTTTACTACCAAGTGCTTATTACAGACAGCACTGCAGATCTAGTCTACTTCTTCCCTACATGTATAAAGATAAAAAGAAAATGTACTTTTCTGTAATATTTTTAGAAAAATTTAACTATGGAAATATGAAAGCTAAATTAAGACGCCCGCCTACTGGCCGTGTGTTTGTGTGAGTGAGGCACGGCACGAAGGGCGATGTTGACCAGCTCCTGTGAT
>PNEQ01104265.1:14347-31601 GCA_003012365.1 Medauroidea extradentata
TTGGTGGAAAGTTTTAAGGAAAGTCCAACGCAGGGCTCTATACTAGTTTCGCAGACATTCGTCCACAATATTGTGAGGCACGGCAGTCTGAAAATGCCGTTTTCGGCCGTGTTGAAGGGCTTAAAAATGTAGTTTGCAGCACACGTGATGTGTTGAAAGTTGTATTCCGTCCTGGCCTGAAATGTTATTTCTTTTCGTGTGAAACCCGCGTGAGCACACGTGGAACAGTTTGTTTATAAAACGTGTATTTCAAACACACTGCAACGCAGTTTGAGAGACATGTAGACGGGCGCCTTAATATGCAATAAATTATTACAATACCAACAACGAAAAACCGAGTAAGTGGCAGAAGGGACACGTGTCGCCCAGAATAGAGTTAGCATGCGAGGAAGACCTGGAGGAGGCGGAGAACAACCTGGCGTGGGTAGGGGTACCGGAAGCGAGAGTGGGTCACTTGGCAGCAAGTCAGGAGAGGACCTGGAAGACGGAGGTAGAAAGTGTGCTAAGCGGTGTCAAACCAACAACCCGAGGGAGAAGGAAAGTTTGTGCAGCCTAGTTCACAATTTTAGCGACATATTTTCAGGAGAGTTAGGCCAGACTAGTGAGTACGTAGCAAGAATACCTGTCAGCGATGACACGCCGTTTAAACAAAAGACGTACCCGATTCCGTGGTCATGCAGGGAAGAGGTCAACAGGCAGGTGGATGAGATGGTGGCTAGCGGAGTGATCGAGAGAGCAAATAGCCTCTTTGTCAACCCGCTAATGTGCGTTAGGAAGCGAGATGGCAGCGTGCGAGTATGTTTTGACGCTAGAGCTATAAATGCCCGTATAGTACCTGACAGGCAGTCGCCAGGGGAGCCGGAGGATCTTTTTGCAGCTTTTAGTAATACTAAGTATATTAGTACGATGGATTTAAATAAAGGGTTTTGGCAGGTGCCACTACACGCAAGCGACCGTAAGTACACCGCCTTTTTGTATCGTGGTAAGTGCTACCAGTTCCGGGTTCTGCCATTTGGCCTAACTAACAGTATAGGAGAATTTTGTAGAGCGGTGGAAGCTTCGTTAGGTCCAGAGCTGGCCACCGTAGTGCACTCGTACGTGGATGACTTGCTAGTGGTGAGTTTGACGAACACGCCGATACGTTGGAGCGTTTGTTTACTAGGCTTAGGATAGTAGGGCTCACGCTTAAATTAAGTAAGTCGTCGTTTCTGAGGAGTGAAGTTAGGTTTCTAGGATTCGTGTTGGATGCGCAGGGAGTTAGGCATGACCTGGAGAAGGTGGAACCTCTGCTTTCACAATTCTGTTCATTCTGACCAGTCTTTCAACTCTCCTTCTATCCTTCAATGTACTCCATCCCATTAACTTCATCATTACAGACAGGCTATTATTACTTTCCTCCTCTCCATCCTGCCCCTGCCTTCTTCACTTACCCTTCACCCATCTCGCCACTCTTCTTTGCACCTTTCCACTTACTGCCTAACAAGTAGAAGTACAGAAAATTGTAGGGTAGTTATAGTTGTTGGATATAGGTACATAAAAATGTAGGGCAGGGTACAGTTGGATAGATGTACAGAAATTGTAGGGTATGACAGCTAAAAAAATGTGGGGCAGGGTTATGGCAGAGGTACACAAACTTTTAGGGTAATCACAAAAAAAAAAAAAAAAGGATAGTAGCATTAAAAAAAGTGTGGCAGTGACACAAACAACTGTCAGGTGCGCTCAAAACTGCGGATCAGGGACAAAAATTCATGGAGCAGTAAAGGGGGAGTTAGAAAATTAATGGTATCTTGGAGCCATTTAGAGCAGTTTTATAGTCTTGACAGCTGTCAAAAAAATGGCACCAGAACTACGTTTGTGATTATTTGCTGTATTTTGTCAAATTATTAAATGGTTGTGCACAAGACCTCAACTTTTACATATACTGACAGATTCACTTATTACACAGGTAAAAGTGTATTTTGGCCCATGGCCCTTTGTGGTATATTATGCACTGTAAGGTAGGCAATACACATCCGGGTACGGCAGTTCCGCTATGGCAGCTAGAAGCTGCAGGTGTATTAGGCACAAATAAAACGTATCTGTTGTTGTATCGATAAGTACCGCGAAGTTATTACATTGGCGATGAGGATGGGATCAGTCCGTTCGTGTAGTTTACGGTCGGTGTAATATTTTGGTTAAGAATGGCGGGATTCAAAGTTGAAAGTTTCACGCCCGGCGAGGACACGTGGGATTCTTATGTTGAAAGGCTGGAATAGCTTTTCATCGCTAACGGCGTGGGTGACAAGCCAGAAGATCAAGTTAAACGGCATGCAATCTTAATACCGTCCGTAGGAAAGGAAACATATAAAGTCCTACGTAATTTGTGTGAGCCTAAGAAGCCATCTGAGCGCCCCTACAGCGAGCTCGTCGCTTTGTTGACAATCCATTTTTCTCCAAAGCCGCCGGTGATCGCTGAGCGACACAAATTTCATAAGTGTTTTCAACAAGAACATGAAACAGTTTCTGAATTTGTAGTGAATTTGCGTAAATTAACGCGATCTTGTAATTTTGGGACCTTTTTAGATGCCGCCTTGCGCGACCAGTTTGTGGTAGGGTTAAGGGACAGGAACATTACCCAACGGCTCTACTTGGAAACGGACGAACTCACTTTTGAAAAGGCAGTCGGCGTAGCCATGCAATATGAAGCGGCCGTTGGAAATGCAGCTCTACATACGAAGGTAATGAAGGTGGAAAATTCACCATGTTCGCCATTACAAACGGAAGAACCAGTAGGCCTAAATGTCCACATGGTGAATACTCGTCCTCAAGAAGACAGTGCCAGAACCCAGGGCCGGCAAGGTTGTTTATGTTGTGGTAATGCAAATCATTACGCGAGAGACTGTAAATTCCGTAGGTACAAGTGCAACAACTGTAAGCGTGTAGGACATCTACAACAAATGTGCTCGAGCCTTCCGTCAGTCGAAAGGAAAAGCCATACCCATCATAATTATGTTGTGTACGAAGATCCTGATAACCTAAGTGTAAACGTGTCAGATGAAGAATTTTCACCAGTTTTCCAGTTGTGCGGGTCAGCAACAAGGCCACGACTTTGGATGATGCAGGTGTCCGTGGGTGGAGTTTTGCTGGATATGGAAATTGACAGTGGTGCGTCTATATTGGCGATTTCAGAAAGCATGTATCAGACACTGTTTTCAGATTTTCCCTTGTCATCAACTCGTGTTCGCCTCAAGTCGTATACAAATGGTGTCATACAACCATGCGGGACAATTCGGGTGCGTGTGCAAGTGAAGGCTAACAAGCCAAGGGAGCTGGATTTGTTTGTGGTCCCAAATGGAGGTCCTCCACTCCTAGGCAGGGATTGGTACGATGCCTTGGAGTTGCCAAAACGAACTCTCAACAACATCAGTTTCTTCTGATGAAGACAGGTCAGTGCTGAATGTCATTACCAAACAGTACCCTACTTTGTTTGATGAGGGTTTGGGAACGTTTACTGGGAGTAAGGTTTCATTACATGTTCGTGAAGATACTGCACCAGTATTTCTACCTGCTAGGACCCTGGCTTTTGCTCTTAAAAGTAAGGTTGATAAGGAACTGGACAGACTGTTGAGGTTAGGTATACTGCATCCTGTGTCTTTTAGTGAGTGGGCCACCCCAGTTGTTCCGGTTGCAAACGTGATGGTACAGTCCGTATTTGTGCTGATTTTAAGATCACTGTTAATCCTAACCTCATAGTGGAACGCTATCCTTTACCAAAAGTTGATGAATTGTTTTCCAAACTGCAAGAGGGCATAGAATTTTCTCAAATTGATTTGTCCCAGGCATTCCAGCAATTACAGGTGGATGAGAAGTCTCAGGAGCTGTGTACCATTAATACACATAGAGGGTTATTTTGGTATAGCAGACTTCCCTTTGGAATAGTTTCTTGCCCTGCCATTTTTCAACGTACGATAGAGCAAGTTCTACAGGGGTTAGAAGGAGATGTTAGTTTCCAAGATGACATTTTGGTAACAGGTGCCACCAAGGAGATTCACTGGAGAAATCTACATGGATTGTTGCAACGTTTGCAAGACTTTGGGTTTAGGGTGAATAAAAAGAAATGTGAGTTTTTCCGCTCCTCAGTTTCTTTTCTGGGGCACAGAGTAGATAAGGATGGGTTGCACACATGTGATGATAAAGTCAAAGCTGTAGTAGATGCACCACCGCCACACAGTGTCAGTCAGCTGAGAGCTTGGCTAGGTCTGGTCAACTACTATGCCCTGTTTCTGCCCAACTTGGCCACTGTTTTGGCACCTTTACACGAGCTTTTGAAGAAGGGTCAAAAGTGGGTGTGGTCACAAAAGTGTGATTTGCCTTCAAAGAATTGAAACAGTTGGTTGTCTCCTCAAATGTTGTCATACACTATAACCCAGATTTGCCTGTTAGGTTGGAATGTGATGCATCCCCCTATGGTGTGGGAGCAGTTTTGAGCCACACTCTGCCCAGTGGGAGGAAAAGCCAATCGCATTTGCTTCTCGCACCTTGTCGCCTACAGAGAAAGGATATTCTCAGCTGGATAGAGAAGCATTAGCAATTATATTTGGAGTAAAAAAGTAGTTGGAACATCCCTAATATCAGTTAGATTTTATTTAGGCCTAGTTTTATTTGTTGTGAAAGGTTCCATGACCTCAGAGCTAATACTAGGCCTAATGCAAGCAATACTGTCACAGTTAAGGAAGTATTGTCCGATGCGATCCTACCTGAATCGTTTTCTAGTAATGCGACGGTAACGACCGAGTTACAGGATGGAGGGGCAGGTGATGCACAAACACCAAAGGTCGTTCAAGGTCAGGACGTGATCGCGATATCTAATCTGTTGTCTACGAACAACGAGAATTCTGACATGAACAACGTGTTGAGTATTATCATGGCTCAACTGCAACAAATGAATGTTAATATTAATGCTCAAGAAAATTCAGTTTACGAAGATTTGCGTGATAGCATAAACATACTATCACAGAAAATGGAAAGTAAGTTTGCTGAGCAGAATAGACAAATTCAGTCTTTGAAAACTGCACAAACAGAACTTGAACACAAAGTTGAAAGTCGTATGTCCGAGATCGCAACAGAGAACACAAATGTTTTGGTACAGTTGCGCAACAATGTATAATCCACTCGCAAAAGTTTTGTAGTACAAATGTCAGAGATGGAATTGAAAGTACAGGAGATTGAAACTCAAGTTGCACACATAAATACACAGGACAGAATACCCACTGAAATTAATACACAATTACTCTCGTTAGAAGGACATCTAGAAAACAGGCTTCGTTTAACTGAACAGGCCCACCATCAGGCACTAGAAATAATTGAGAAACAAATTTCAGACGTAAAAGCACAGCTCACTAACAGTGATAAAAAATTAGAACCTGTGTTGTTCGAGATACAGACAGAGAGAGTAAAGGCGACAGAAAACGCTGCGCGTGCATCTGATAACGTTGTTGAAGGTCACACTCCACATACACACACGTGTGACACATCGCCGGCCGCATCAGCTACTAACACCTCACTCTCCAGTGTCATCAACCCAACAGCTGCTTTAATCCACCATCCAGCCAAGCAGTGGTCTGAGGGTGTACCAACATACTCTGGGAATAGTAATGAAAACCCAGTTACCTACTTAAAACGACTTGGTGAGTGTTTAGTCTTTCAGATTCTGACAAATTAAGATGTCTTGGCTTAAGTTTGAAATCCACAGCTTTTTATTGGTGGGAGGTTGTTCGTGACATGACATCTACTTTCGAAGATTTTCGCTCCAAGTTATTAAAGCAATTTTGGAATTCAAAAATTCAAGGTAATATCAGAGCAAATTTACCACTAGAGAAGTTCGATCCAAGGCGAAAATCACTAGAACAGCACTTTAGTGATGTTTACGAAAGATCGCGACACCTCACAGCACCTATAGAAGACAACGAGTTTGTGGAAGTCATCTTAGCACAACTGCCACTTCGATTCCAGGAAAAATGGTCCGGACGTACTTATTCCGACTTAGCAGATTTCCGATTTCAGCTGTTAAGGCTCGACCAATTGGATCGCTTGTCAAGATCACAACAGTCTAGGGCAAATGAAAGGTTACCAAACACTAGAAACCCTCCATTGTATTCAAGTCAGACACAAGATAACACACATCATGTTACAAGTCATAATAATGCCAGTGTGCACACGCTTGATTTGGAATATAGCAACCATAATGTAAACAACATGCACAGGAACCAAGGAACAACCAGATACACTCCGGGTTACAAGCATAGAAGGAGAGAGAAGCGAGGTACTAAACAAAATGATGATTTTGGTAAACTAAATATTACAGAGTCTAACACTGCTAGTTTGCCACCAGTCAATCTAATGCAAACAGGCCAGTATGTACCTGTATCGCAGCCACCTATGTTTATGCCTACAGTTCCACTCCCTGTTCTAGTGCAACCAGCAGGTACACAACCTACTGTACATTTTGCTGTACCCCAGATGCAAGGATATTTTCCACGTAACTCACCATGGAATCCTGTTACACCACCTTTCTTTACACCCAGTACAAATGTATATTTTAATTCACCAAGGACAGGAGAAAATGTTGCAGTTCCTAGTAAGTTGAACTAGCTCGGGGCCAGTCAACCTGAAGATCCTGCCTGTTATGAAATGTGAAGACATGAAGGAAGAGGAGAAGAAGTTGATGGAAGAGGAAGTTTTGAAGCTAGTTAGAGCAAGGCTTACTTCGGCAGCTGAGAAACGGAAGAAATTCCAGAAGCTTTCTAAACTTAACAAGTTAGCAGTCGGAGATCTAGTGTTGAGGAGAACAAATCCAGTCAGTTCTTTGCTAGAGCATATCACCAAAAAACTGATACGTTCGTATGTAGGTCCACTAAAGGTTAAGGCCATCATCAAAGATTTGCTAAGCCTTGGAAACACTTGAGGGAAAGGAAGCTGGAGCATTCAACATTACTCAGCTCAGACCTTACAAAGAACCCTGCGTCAAACAAGACTAGAGTTGAAAACATTATCATGCGTAGGCCTAATTGACATGCAAGCAGCTTATAGTGAATCAAGTAACTTTTGTGAGGAAAGGCAGTTACAATTGGAGTTCCAGTGGTCCAGTCTGCAACGTTGTGGTTGTTGATGTTAGGAGAGGAGTCTCTGAGGATTATTTGTTATGGTTGTTGTGTTTATGTGCTATTGTTTAAAGTGTTCTTGTATTTTATTTCAGTGTTCTATGTATTTACATTTTAGTGTCACCATAAGTCCTTACAGTAGAGCTCAATACTGTTTAGTATGATCTTCATGTCATGGGTTGTTGTATTCCATTCACTGTTAGTACCAAGTACCACAAAGTTACTACCAAGATATAGAGTTCTGAAAATCTGCTTTGTTTACATGGTCTAAATACTTAATTGTTGTTTATGTTCTGTCTTGTGTACAAGAGAGGGGAATGCAAGGCCATGAAGAAATGTTGATGTTGTATTGTTAACACAGTTCAAGTTTTGCTCAACACTCAAACCTTTCGACCTCTAAAGTGACCTACGTACATTTTTTGAACCAAATGAACATTGTGTTGGTTAATATAAAGTTCTGTACTTACTTGTCTGTTAGTCCTGTGGATCTTCTAGCTAAAAAGGATAATGTTTGTGGAAGATTTAATAAAATAAACTGAAATTTTATTTAGCACTTCTTTTCTTAGTCTTTCTGACTCCTACATGATTTCATTTTTCTGAAGAACTTTGTAGCTGTTGACCATGTTTTGTATATAGTAAAGTGAAATGTGTTTGTTGTTGCATTTTTTTGTTTATGTACAATGTGTTGATTTGATTGCCATACCTATGTATTTGTTTTACTGTTATGCCTGAGATTGTTGTTATTCGTTGTAGTGTTGTTGTCTTCAAAATATTTCCTTTGACAATGTTAGGGAAATGAGAGCCACCCAAGTGCTCTCCCTTTTGTCACATAGTATTGTGGTATTGGTGGTCTTCTGACATGTGTTATCGTAAGGAAATATATATCGTAAACACATGGTAGAGATGCGAAACACTACTCAGTGATGTACGTCTAGTCCTTACATCCCTTCCATTTCAATTTTTGTCACTGTAATAAATTTTGTAATTTTTTTTGCTAGGCTTTGCACATTGTTGCCACCCAGTAAACTTTTGTCATGCGTGAAAAGAAAAAAAAACTCTACAAAAGTAACATTGTGAAAATATATGTTGGCAATTGCAACAGAATTCACATCACATTAAAACAATTAACTTCATGAACTTGAGACGTTGAATGCACTATGAAGCAGCAAAAAAATGGCTTAGTTACAGCACGTGCCTAAAGCCCGTGCTACATTGACAGTAAAGTAGCCGTATAAAAATAACCGTAACCGCACCGTAAAAAATAGACAGGTTTCTATCCTTGTTAAGGTCTTACGGCGGCTAAGTAGCGGTACGGTGTGTTGTAGCATGCATCTCTCAAATGTGTTTGTTAAATTTTTACGGTTATTTCTTAAGCCCCGTTCACAATCGACATGGCGCAAGTAAAAAACGTAGCATAAGAAAGTGAATATCTGTGATACGAATGGTGGCGTTCACAATGATTACTTGGCATGACTCACGTGGCGTAACTTGCTTAGCATGGCGTTAAAGATAGTCATCTCCGAGTTTTTTACACTAAGTTTTTCATGCCGGCCAATAAGAATGGGAAACGTCATAAGTGCTGTTGGCGCGAAAATTGTCGTCCAATAACAAATTAGTTCTTTTCTTGTTGATTATTTTCTGATTGGTCAATTTCGTGGCGATTGTGTACGGACAATTTCGCATGTTATGCTGTGTAAGTTATGTTATTTTTTTCATGTCGATTGTGAACGGGCCTTTAAGGCGAATATAGCACGGCTTTAACTTCGTTTCAGGTGAAAATTTTGTCTAACATTCAAATCAATAACATAAGAAAGTTATAGAATGTATCATAAAACAGTTTAAATAAGTGTTTGCGTGTGTTGGTGCAATACTGCAATAGTTACCAAATAATTCCTACAAAATATACCGTAAAAAACTCGGTATAAACAGTAATGGCGTATTCCAGTACCTGCTCTGGACTGCTCGCGGTGCGCACTGGTCCAGTTCCACGTATTCCAATTACCGGAACTCTAGTTGGGAGCATTCGGATTTTCGTATTCCAATTGAGAGTTGCACTCGCTGGGTACGCACCGGGAGCAGTTTTTGCCGCACCGTCTCGAGAGACGGTTCTGCAAATGAGTGCAATTATGGCGGCGACCTGTGATTGTGTAAACAAAAGAAAATGTTTTCTGTGAGGGAAATTAAGCAATTATAAGACTGTCCGGAACTTTAAAAATGCAAATAAGTGTATGCGATGCAAACATACTGTGATTATTTTAATAACGGTGTTCATTATTGAAACTATAGTAAAGTTAGTGGGACCGAGTCGTCTGCGAATTTATTTACCGATTGATCAAGAAGAAAAATTGTAGTAAAGTAACCTCTCAAATTTCGTAGGATTAAATTTTGGCCGCTTTGGAGTACCTAGGATTAAATAATTTTGTGTTTCAAGTGTTTCAAGTGTTTCAAATGTTTTGCACTGGAAATGTGGCGTGTTCCAGTTGTTGGAGCATAAACAATATGCACTCGTTGCGAGCAATCACGTGTCTATTGCATATTTTCAGTTTTCGGGGCGCACCGGGTGCGCCCTCGGAGCAGTCAATTGGAATACGCTATAAGAGACAACACCTTCTGGGAGTTGCATTGTCAACTGTTTGTGTTTACTCACACGCTCGTGATGTGATCGGTTTTTCGTCGACTTCGAGATATCTCAGACTACGTCGATTATCGCCGCTTCGTCCATTTTGAGCTACAATTACTTTATTTTGTTTATTGTGTGATTTTCTTGCATATAACTGTTTATTTTCAGCAAGACTTTGAAATTTGAATAATATAAGAGTGTAATGTTTTATTCAATATAATGTGTAATTGTTTTTTCAGCTGAGACTTTAATGATCTAATGTTGGTAAAAGTGTAAGATTTTTTTTTGTCAGTGTTCTTTAGTTATTTGTTCTCATGTGTATTTGTTTACTGTTTATGTATGTATACTCTATCATTAATTTAATGTGCCAGTAAATTCACTCACTCGTAGGAGGGGCATTCTGTAATATAAACATATTACAGATTAATGGATTTTTTTAAATAGTTCAGAATTGTTTGTCTAAATTTGCAAATATTTTAATTAACCTTAAAAATTTTATTTTATGAAAAAAATTATGTTGTATTGTTTTTAGTTGGAACGCCCCTGATATCAGTTAGATTTTATTTAGTTTTATTTGTTGTGCAAGGTTAGGATACCCTTCCATGCTAAGAGTAATTTTTAATGTTTGTTTATTTGGTTGCTAAGGCATTCTTTTGAAAGCATAGTTTTGCTTTAAGCGCTCAGCACAATACATTCATTTTTTTTATCTCTTTGGTTACAAGAATAGGGATTTGAGAAGGTTTTTAAGTCAGTTCTTGGTCCCTCTTCAAAATTGACAGCAGCGTCCAGAAATTTATAGACTTCAAGACCAGCTTAACATAGTCTATCTTAGTAATAAAATGGACCAAGTTGCGTAGATTATGGTAGGGAGCGAGGGCCATCTGCAAGAGGCCCCAATCAGGCGCTCGAGTAGATAAATGTAGTGCTGAGCTGCCAGTTTTGCTGCCCGAGGGACGTGGCGTCTCTAACACCATCCACATCTCCAGTCCAGTTCTAGAAGAGTATTGTAAACTGTTCAATTTTTTTAAATGCATTACCGTAGCTCGACCAGGAATTATTTTTTTTATTTTTTTTTTATTTTTTTATTTTTTTTTTTTTATTTTTATTTTATTATTTTTTTTTTTTAAATCTTCTAGTCAAGTCTGGTTACCCAGTGGTCGTTTTCCAAGAGTTTCGTGAACTGCCGACTTAAATTTTAATCCAAAGAAACTTTTTTTAAGGCTTCATTTTGTGCTGCATTTTAATTTTCAATTAATTGGCAACTAATTTGGGCATTTTCGCTACCCCCTAAACTTTATTAATTTACATTTTTTTTGTAAGGAAGGGTGTAGGATGTTAAACATTTTTTTTCTTTTGGCACTTTTAAGTCTTTTTAAGTTACTTCAATTAAATTAAGAAACTTTCAACACCAGTTGCATGATTTATTCCAGTATGGTTTTTTTTAAAATTTAGTCTAGTTGGTTTTGTTTTGTAGTGCAACATTGCAATGTACTCTAAAGTTTCCAAGGTGCCCATTATCTATTAATTTTATTATCACAATTCATTTATGATAAATTGTGGTTTTTTTCTGTTTTATTTGTTAAACGCTTGTTCGTATATATATACTTTTAGAGCGTAGGTAGCTGGAATCTACTTATGTACCTGTTGAGCTCTGTGTAATCTACGCATAGTCTTATAGATTTTTTTTGGTACCACCACAATTAGTGCACGACTGGGTTAGGCACTAGGCTATATCTTATAAATTACTTCTTCCGTCACCATTCTGTTTAGCTCTTCATTCACTTTCTCTCTAAGAGGAAGTGCAACACGTGTGGGGGCCGCTACTGCAAGTGGTGCGGCATGTTCTTTAAGAGCGATGCGATACAGTACTCCTGTCCCAATCTGCCCAGACCCTGGAAAACACTTGCGAACCTATCCACAGAGCTGCTTGCTGCACTATTTACTTCAACTGCCTCACGGACTGCTACTACGTTCAGTGCTCGAATTGTACGTCGACTCAACAACGGCATCTGCTATTCCTTCACTACATAGATTTCTTGGCTGATCTGTTGCTCACCAAGTGATAACAACTCCATAGATGTGCCCTCTACCTGAATTGGGTCTTTTCCCCACACCAAATAGTTTTATGCCTGTTTCACAAAGTGTTAATCCTAATTTGTCAGTTGATACCTTACCAATGACAGTCACATCTGCCACTTTATCTATTCTGAATGTGGTGTTGACTGCTTGCAGGTGTAGCTGTATATACCACTGACTTGAGCACACACTCCCCAATAATAATGCTCATCCCCCAATTCCTGTACATTTATGTTATTATTTTACAACTTCTTGCATAATGCCACACCTCAAACATGTCACATTCCTGGCTGATCAACTGAACCACTGATGTTGTAGATACACATTCAATGACTTTCAAGCACTTTTCAAGGACAGTAAAGTTGACTTTTAAGGACCATCATTTGCAGTGATGATTGATAAAATGTCTCTCACGTATTGTTTTATAATAACAGCATGTAGTACATACTCACAATATTGAATAGTTTTCACATTCAGATGTAACCTATTTCTATTTTTATCACATTTTTAATAGACACATATAAGGAAAAAATTTAACAGCATAAAATCTTAATAAAATGGACTAAAAACAAAATATTAATACTAAAATTTTAATACTCCAAAATTAATGTGATCATGTACTGGGTATTTTATCAATCTGCTATGCTGGTCAGTATAAACATATGCTTATTCTGTGTCTGTCAAGAGAAGTACTCTGTACTTGCAGCACTTACACCCATTAACAAACCTAAATAAATATTTACACAGATGTGCCAAATAATTATCAGTTAACCAAATAAAGATACGGTACTTAATTTCTGTATATTCAAGATCAAAAGAAAGTCCTAAACAGCAAAACAAGATTTAAGTGTTTCATACCATTCATGGCTTTGTAAAGAAGACAGACCTATTTTGCTAATAGTAATACCAAATTCAGTTTCACACACATTACACCGAGCTTTATTTTTGTTTGCAACTTTTCCCAGCCACTTATTAAAAGTGCGGTTCTGGAGCCACAAATCATTGAAGACTGCATTTTGACACAAACTTCCACCTTAGTAGACTTAAATAAACTCTGGTTATGACGTACACTAATTTATAAACAATTGGAAAAAATATTTAAAGCCTTACCTACTACTTTTCCACTATTACATAAATACATTACATAGAAATGTAAATGGCGAAGCAGTCTTGCAGACACCGCAGTTACAATCACAACTGAGTATGAACACAACACACTGGCAAAACAAAAATAAAGATCTGAAATGGTACCCATAACATTGTTGTGTTAAATAATATTAACTACACATTTATTGCTTCACAACTGTGGCTTTTTTTAACCTAAAATGTGTTCATGAAACATAACTGTTATGTATCCAAGGTGGTATATGTAGGTTTGTCAGGTTGGCAACTGTACCGTGTGTGTTTTGGTTCTGGCCGGCAGTCTAGTAAGCAATGGCTGAAAGATATGCTTGGCATAGAAGCGATTGTGATTACAGAACATGATAATTACCAAGGTGTCTAGAGAAATTATCAGAAAAAATTCCTGTACTATTCCTTTATATTCCTGTACAATTAGCAGACAAACTCATGTTTACCTTGACACCGTTGGTACGAGACGTGACTCCTTTATAGACTGAATTTATGGTTATGAGGGTGGGCGCTAGCGATACTCCCCAGTATCACACTTTGAGACTCTGGGTGTTTTGGTCGCGTGCCTAGTTATCGTCTCGTTCCAGGTTTGGTGATGGTTTAGTTTTAGTTACCTGACATGAGCACAATCATAAGATAGGGTCGAATAGCATGAAAACAATACTACCCCTTTACACCACGATTTATTACATACTGAATACAGTGTGCCTGAATGAATTTTGTGCTGTCAGTCCAATGTGTGGCAGTGGAAGGAAACTGTGCTCGGCCTATATATTCTGTACGAGTTGAATACGAGGTTGTGCGGGGTGCTCCCAAGGCATTTGAAAACGCATCTCCCTATGGAGCAGAGAACCGATGGCCGCTGTGATGGACAACTGTTTTGCTCGGGAAGCAGGCGTGGATGATGGAAGTAGGTATGCTGCTGATCTCAACTATGCAATTGTATGGTCAAACCTATCCCCAAGGTAACGGTATGGTGATGGTTGGCACAATGACCATGATAGTGGTACTCGCTGATGAATGTGGCTGCACGCAAGAAATGAAATGCAACTTACGTGAACCGTATGCAAAATGAACAGAACTGACATTAAAATATAAACTGATCCATGGAAATGATACATACAGTGAACCCTCGATAACTCAGACCTCGATGTCCCGGACTTCGGATAACTCAGACAGAATTTTTAAAAATTTAAAAATAATTTTTAGTTATTTACTTTATGATTAAAAGACATAAAAAATCGTTTCTGCTGGATTTAAATTCATCACATTATATTTTAGAACAGTATTAAACTTTATAACGTAGTTGTCCATCGCTACTTAGCCATTAATAATCCCACAGTAAATATCTGGCAAGTTCCGTGTGGTAAAATGTTGCTGGCGAGGTGCGCGATGCGCGAGTAAAGCTGCAACGCAGCAGGCCGACCTCTCACTTCTTTATCTTTCTTCCCTCTTCTTCCTGCGAGCCAGGCACATACATGTGTCGTAAACAAACATTTCAGCATGGTGCTTGTGAAATGACGGTAACTACGGGTTACAATGATACATAAACGGAAAATTATTTTGTTCTGGTATGTGCAATGAATTCAGGGCTGCAAAGCAAATTGTTCCGGACATTAAAGAAAATATCAAAAATCATTGCTTCGCATTGCGATGAAGAAAAATTGGTGAGAAGGTTTTTACGCCCCTTTAACAACGATGTTTTCAAGAGCCGATGTGGGTGGTGAAAGAACAACACAACATCCATGCCCAAGCCAGAAACGATGAGTCACGCTCGCTGGTTAATGATGCTCTGTTGATAACTTAACTGCGTCTGGAGAGTTGTAACGTTTTAAGCGTGAATCTGATTTGTTTATAAACTACTTCACGGGAAATAATAGAGTACGTGTAATGGACCGTAAAATGTAAACGTCTTATGCGGGATAATTTTAAACAATTTTCATTGAGTGACGCACATGAATGGATTAACGAGATTTTGTAGTCTTAATTTTTCCATGTTTACTAAACACCGACAAAATCATTTTCTTTATTTTAGAAGAAATGGTCACGTTATGAACGAGTAAATATAGAAAAAAATGTATATTTGTTATATTCTACACCAAAAAAAATTTAGAAGGTAATTTTTTGAAAACCCCTTATGATGGCCGCACCCCAATTTTTGGGCCCAAAATTTGGTCAAAATATGCCGCGATTACGAGAGTAAATACGGTAACTATGTAGAACATGATTAAAATTTTATTGCTTTATAATATGACAATTTGTGTAAGAATAAAGCTGTAAATTATGTGTTCTACGATGCAATTTACACACATAAAATTAAATTTTAAAATTAGTAGTATTCAAATGTGTTCACATAATGTACAGTGACCCAGAAGGATTGTTAATTACAGTACCGTTTATTTATTTATTTATATCATCTTTAAGGTGCAGTTAAGGCACGGATGCCTTTTCTGACACTGGACCCATTACACATATTATTACAAACATAAAATACAATATGCTGTACATTTTTAACAGTACAAATTAAATAGATAAATAATGCTAAATAACTATGTTATGTATAAACATAAGAAAAATATTAATAAGCATTCACACATACATACAAATATGAGAGGGGGGAAAAATACAAATTACACACCAAAGGATTTACACTTTGAAATGTTCATACTCTGAGGTCATACACACACAAATGCATAAACATATACCATCACACGTACGAATTCACAAAAAGCAATACAAGTTTTTTCCCTTCTCACTCATCCTTGCATACATACGCGAACATGCACGCGCGCGCGCACACACACACACAGAAACAAGTAGCTAGCCTCATTCTTCATTCAATGGGGGGGACTAAGATAGTTTTTATTTACTACCTTCTTAAATGTATGGAAATTATTTACGTTCCTTTGCTCAGTTTTTAAGGTGTTCCAAATTTGGTTGTAGCAACAGTAAAGGATTCTGAACAATATTTGGTTTTATGCAGCGGTACTAGCAGCCTGTTGTCAGCCTTAGAGCGTGTGTTTACAGTGTGATGATCGTTCAAATAAGAGAAACACTTGCGAATATAGTTTGGTTTGTTAGAGTAAAGAGTTTTGTGGAGCAAAAACCGAGAATGCGTAGCTCTTCTTTTATCTAACTTTAGCCAGGACAACTTCTTGTGATAAGGACTTACTCTGTCACGTGGTTTTAAGTTGAATATGTACCTTATAAATGTATTTTGAAGATTTTGCAAACGTGAAGAGTAACATTCGTTGAGGCTATTATAAACTACATCACAATAGTCAATTAAAGACAACAAAAGGCTTCGTACTAATGTGATCTTTAATTCAGTCGGCATAAGCTTTTTGAACCGTCTCAGTGAATGTAGTGAGTGAGTGATTTACTTTTCTGCATGTTTTGGTAATGTGGGGAGCCCACGATAAAGTTTGATCTATTGTAACACCTAAGTTGACGACATTATTTGAGAGAGGGATTCGGGTATTGTTAAAAATTATTTTTGGAGGAGCAAGTTTATTTATGGATGATATGAGACTTGGTGAACCAAGGACAATGCACTGTGTTTTAGCGGGATTTACAGTAAGGCAATTCCGTACAGACCAACTCTGTATTTTTGCAACGTCATCATTAATTTGAGTTGTGGCCTTCGGTAAGTCATCTTTGCCAAAGTGCTGATAAATTTGAAGATCATCTGTGTACATGTGGTACTTGGTATACGTTAGTTTCTTTCCAACATCGTTTATGTAGAGCGAGAATAAGAGGGGACCAAGTACGGAGCCTTGAGGAACTCCATTTTTTACATGTCTCCAATTTGATTTCTGACCGTTGGAAACAACTGGCTGCGATCACTCAAATACGACGCAAACCATTTGCACACGTCTGAAGAAAAATTATAAACATTTTCTAATTTGGCTAAGAGCATTTCATGGTCTACGGAGTCAAATGCCTTACTGAAATCTATGAGGCGTAAAAGTGTTAATTTACGCTCCTGAATGGCAAATCGGATGTTATCGACGACATCAATTAAAGCTGTGCACGTACTGTGCAAGGAGAGAAAGCCAGACTGGTAATCATCCAACAAGTTACAGCTATCTATACAGGGTGTTCGAAAAGTAATGCATCAAAATGAAACCACGCGAGGGGGTGGGGTTTGTGACCAATTTGAGATGGGGAACCCGTGTCCGGAAACGAACCGTTACGCCCCTGTGAGCAAATTTAATTTCAGGTAAGTCTGGCAACGTCGCGCAAGCTGAAAGACATGATTTGACGGCTGGTTCTTGAGTGGCTTCGT
>PNEQ01104266.1:0-28105 GCA_003012365.1 Medauroidea extradentata
CGCCGCAAGCCTGCTTCACACGGTCACGAATCTCGCCGCAAGCCTGCTTCACACGACTCACCATACATGTTTCTACTCATAAAATTCACATTTTTCGTGGAATTGTTTTGCGATTTTTTGACGGTTCCTCAAAAAGACTTCGCTATAACCGTGTTTTCGCTATTTCCGTGTTCGCTATGACGGGATTCTACTGTACTGTAAAACAATGGGTTCTGTCTTGGATTTTTTTGGACATTCTGATTGATTGTCCACATTGTAGCTAGACGATGAGGTTGCAAATGTTTGGGATATATTTTAACAACGTTATAAGTAGTCCCTTCAATATAGAGTTATGTATTTTCATTGTATCAACTTATCAGATATACTGTAATACAGTAGTTTTAAAAATAGCCATTGTGACAATCACTAAACTTACACCCTGATCGTAAATACAGAACATTAAAAGTAAGTAATGAAAAATGCAAATAAATCCCAAATTACGGCTATCTGTCCACCTTTATATAAAATGCAACGTTACCTAGGTGATTCCGGCATCACTGACGGGCTCTTTGTCTTCCGCCGTGCCTGGTGTTTGTGACTCTGGGAGTGTGTTTCCGACATGGCAGAAGGAAACTCAACTGCAACTTCCTCATCTGACGATGGGTCAGACTCCAGGTATCGGTCCACAGCATACTGAAAGGCCTCTTGTAGTTTCCCCACCATCTCCGTATACTCTGCGGGGAATAAGCATAACAACATTACAGAATTATGATCACTTCTATCAGTAAGGGTTGGCACACCTACTGTGGCATTATAAGAACCATAGCTTAAAGAGCTAGGAGACTTGGTTAGCTACACAGGGCACCGGTTTTTATATATGTACAGTAATTAAACAGATAGAACTCAACCATTAATTGACTTCACACAGCCATCAATATTCTAAACTTGTACAGGATGTTTCTGAAACATGTGACTAAACTCTACCTGAAATAAAATACAAATGTGCAATAAATATCTTATACGTCTATGGAATTCTCACCTTAATTGGTTAAAAAGATCACAACTTTCAAACAGCTGGATGTATTTTCAAAAAATAGAGCTATGCACTATCCCGATGAAACTAGCTTTCAAAAGAAAAAGCATTGACATTGGTCCATCCTTTTGGGAGTTACGATGCCAAAGACAGATATGCAGACAGATAAATGAGATAAATGTTGCCATCAAACTTATAACACCCATTCTTTTTGGTCGACATAACAGTGAGCATAGAAGAAAAATTATCAACACAATAAAATATAATGTCATATAAAGAATAAAGAGTCTGTACAATTATTGAAGAGGTCCTGTAAAGTTGGTAAGTAGTAGGGCTTAAGGAGTTTACACAATTAAACACTTTAGCAGTGAGAAATAAGCAATGAGTTGCAAAAATCAAGTGCACACAATAGGGAGGTCACTGTCTAAGTTCAGCCAATGGGAACAGACTTTAAACTACGTAATTTTAACTGTATTGATTTTATACCAGAGGCTACAATAAAAAGCTTTTAGTAAAATGATAACGAAATAATCACAGTAAGACTTGCAAATAATGCTTTGATAATACTTACAATTAAAGCCTTGAATTACATGGCGAATTCAATTTATTTTCATCAAAAATACCCTGTCTTATGTGTATTTTTAGGTTAAACTGAGATTGCGGTTATTGGGCAAATTACGATTGGCATCATGGAATTACTGACCCTTTCTGTAATTGGATATACTTATGATTTCCGCTATTGAACTTAAGCAGTAAGCGGTAACACTTCAGTGTGTACGTTTCAGTTTAAAGCATCACGATGAAAAAAATTCTAAGATCACTACTTAAGTCTTAATAATTAAGTTTTTAATTGTTTAAAACCCCTTTGACGTCGCCAGTGACATCATTAAAGACAAAATAACTAACTCAGATAACCAGGAATCAAGTAAAGATATGGCCTTGGCCTATAGTTATAAACCATCCCAGCATTATTGGAACAAGTGATTTTACAAACCCTTGAAAAACAGATATCAGGATAGCCAGACCAGGAATTAACATTAAGTCCTAATTAATGAGAGCCAATTATTTTGCCACTATGCTAGCCCACTTAATAAAGTGTGTAAGAGTCAAGAGTTAACATAAAGACTACGTTTGAGGAAAATAATTACGCCAGACACTGTCTTCTATGATCACTTTAATGCTAGAATTACCAAGACTTTCACTTTCACTTATAATTTAATCCTTTAACATGTTCACGTGTACATAAGATGTAAGCGACTGAGGTGCCACATCATGTACCTTCACGTAAGCCGTAAGGAAGCAAAAATAAATGTTGGGAAATCATTCATCAAGTTGACAGTAGAAAGTCATTAAAATTAATAGTTTCAATAATAATACACTAATATATCATGATATTTGTAAACTATGAAGAAGAAATTATAATTCTTAGGATCATTAAAAATTCCAATGAAACTGTCATACGCAAGACGTGTTTATGGTAATTGTATGTCATATTGCATGTAATATTTGAGGATGTAGGCCAAGAGCAGCTTTGATTTCTTATTTTGATATGAAATACATATATGTACTGTTGATTAGTCGCAAGTTTCATCTAACTGAGGAAATAGTAAAGGATACAAAACAAAACAGAGAGGTTTATAAAAATTTCCAATAACCAAGTTATGTAAAATAAGAATTTAAAAATATGACCACTAGGTAGACACGGCAAAAGTCACATTTTATAACTATTTTATTTTTCAAAGCAGCTTCAGCACAGTCACTAATATTATTTCTTAATTATTTTCAGTTTCAGCATAGAAATGAACAGTACATTTCAAATTTAATTTTGGGAAGTGGTTAGATAGGGTGTCATAGACCTAGGCACATAAGAACGAATTGTTACTTTGTACATTTTAATTAAACCTTTACATAAAAAAAAAAAAAAATACGTAGGTGAAAAGTTTAGGGAACATGAATGCAATTGCAGTAAAATTCGTGATTTTACCGTATTAACAATGTAGGACTAAAAAATTTGTGACAGTCCTGTCAACTATGAAAAAAAAAAGTATCATAAAACCATGGTCGTTATGTTAAGGTCTAAATAGTTGTGTGCAATTCTTTGCAAACTAATAAAAGTTATCTAAACTATTAGTCCTAACCTTTAAAATTATGTGCCATGGGGGGGGGGGGGGGGGGTAGATGAGCGAGAGAAGACATTACCTAATTCCTTTGAAAAACCATTGGCAGAGAAGATCATGTGCTCTTCCGTCATGTATAAATTAAACTTAAAAGCTTGACATTGACAAGCTTTCCGTTATGTGAAAGAGAATGTAAGTATAAAGTGACAAAATCGTGCTATGTCTCATTCCAATGTGTTTGCAAAATGTTCCCTTCTTATATTAGTTGGTGGAATAGATGTAAAAATACTTCACTTTCAGCTACCAGTGTAACATTTGGACAGTACTAGCATACATACCAAGAAACAAAAAACACTTCATCAGAGGTCATGAACCTCTTGTGATGATGTCATTAAAATTATCGAAGTGACGACGAACACTTATTCGTTTAGGTAATCATAACTCCAAACCAATAATAATATTGTATTATGTTACATATACTTGAAAGCTCTTTAAAAAAAGCTACAAAAAAAGTTTGTAGGTTTTTAATGTACTACAAATGGTTTAAGAGCTATTTCTGTGCATATGTTTTAATTTTTCTAAAGTCTAATACTCTCTCCCCTGCCTCTCTGTAGGTATGTTCTTGAGTGGATGTAGGTATATGTAACATTTTAGTACAAATGGGTATATTTCCCGAAAATAAAATTTCCAGACAGAGACGTAAAAAACTTACAGTCATAACTGTGGTTTTGAGTGGAACCAAGGTCTGTATTTAATTGTCTTAAAAACAAACTACAGAATGTATTGTACAGATACAATCACAATATTTAATAACAATAGTAATATTATGTCTCCCACCTTTGAGAACAATTACTATATGATTGTATGAGGGAAGTAATACAATATTATATCAGTTTCTTATTCAAGACTGTAACTGTCATATAAATTCATGAAAAAACTACATACATAAACATCTGGTTTGCATGTGACAAACGATGAATAACACGTAACTCATGTATATTAGTGAAATTTAACACAATAAAACACTTGCAACTAATTAGCATTGGTCTTTAACATTTATGTAAATACTTTTAGTAGTGAGAATCCTTACTCGATTATGGATAAATTAAAATGTTAAAGTTGGAATCATTAAATGTAATATCTCTCTGTGACATTCACACAAACTTCAAAACCAGAGTGTCTCTAGAAGTCAAATATGTAAGACAAATTTTATTCATCACTTTTCTGCTCAATTTGACTGCAATCATGCAACTATGTAGTCAGTCCTCTTAACAATACGATAACACATCTTCTTTAATCCTCTTCTCTAATGATATCACAGAGAAATAATGCTAAATTTCAAAATATATGTTAATTAAATAAAGCAATGAGCAAGAAATAAAAAACTTGTTAGTAAAATAATAGTAAATAACGAAAATTCATATCACCACAGTTTAAATTATCTCGCACATCATACATAATTAAATTATGTATAAGTTATGTCCTGTAATGATACTTCATGTTATAACATAAAGACTCTGTAAATTATCCACTTAACACAGTTTCATTCACTGCATCGTTCCTCACAGCTAAAAAATAAATTACACTTTAAGCATGATTTTACACATCAACAACACATACATGTATGTTTGCACTTAACAGTTCTAGTAGCTTCTCCATGGTGAATACGGGCTTTGATGACCAGAGAGGCTCATAGTGATCTCCCACTCTTTCCATCATAAATGAGATGGATCCAGTTGCAGAAAATTTTGTTGAAAGCAGTGAATCCATAAAAACACAGCAAAATGGTTCTTTCACGTGATGCAGCAGAACACTGCTGGTTGGTGGAACACTTTAAATGGGTCTGTTCTGCTGAGTAAAAAAAAGTCACTTGGCATCATTCACTGTCTCCACAGAACTTGATGAGTAGTACTTAAGAAAGATAAAGTTTTGAATGAGTAAGGAAAACTCATTATCTTCCGAGAAGTTTTTGAGAACATTGGATAAGATCGAAAATAACTTAGTTTGTGCCTTGAAATGCCATCCCAGTATTACGTCAAGTAGCCTTACCAATACGTGCAAAACTAGACACAATGTCAACTCCTCTAACGGCATGGAAGAAAAGTAAAAGGTCTGGATCTCCTTGGGAATCTTTCTGTGCAACGCATGAATGTGAAGGTATTGGAGATACTTGCCACTTCCATATTCCAGCTGCAATTCTTCAAATTTTGGTATTCCAGAGAAAGTGAACTTGGCAATCACTTTATCACCGTCAACAGTTTTTACTGTGACCTTTAAACGACTGGAGTACTCAACAGCATGTCACATATGAAGGAACGATCATCGATTTCTTTGTGGATAGTAGGAGAGAGAACAATTTTTTAGTAAAAAAAAAAAAAAAACAATGTGAACTAGTCAATGTGTCTCTTCACGTGCAAATTACTTATTTTCTAGTGGTCAGATCCATCTTTCTGAGGTTCTTAGCTAACAATCCAAACAGACCTTCTTTGTTTTTGTCATGAGCAAGGAACTTACTAAAGACTTGGATATCATGACACTGGATTTCACAATTACTCTTGGCACAGATCTTCTCAACTGTCTTACATTATTTTTCAGGCTTACTTCAAGGTAGAGGTTAAAGATTAAGGCCCTTCGTCCACTGAGGAAACCAATCATAGACGACTGGTTGCAGATGATTGATCGTGTGCGATTGGTTTTGTGCTTACTCGTCTACCAAGGAAATCAATTTGGGAATAGTTGCGAACATGTCTTCATCGGAAGAGGATGTAATTAATGGATATTTGTAAATACAAAACAAGAAACGTAAACAATTTTGGGTACACCCAGATTTTGCAAAACCGCATGAAAAGAGGTGGTACAAAATTGCTAGTCGGAATAGTGACGGAGGCATACTTAAGGCATCAAGAATAGGTCGTTGGCTACAGAAAGAGGAAAATGGACTTAATTTGCCAAATGACTAGGAGCTAGTAAACAATGGAAGTGGAAGAACATTTCCATTTTACTGTGTCGCGGACAAAGCGTTACCAATTCGAAAAAATATGTTGCGTCCCTATCCAAGAAGAGCATTAAACAATAGAAAAAGAGTTTTCAACTACAGACTCAGAAGAGGACGCAAAAGTATCGAATGTGCTTTTGGAATGATGGCCGGCAAGTTTGCAGTGCTTTCCACTCCTATTTCAAGTAAGAATGTTGCAACCTTAAACAACATAATTTGTACAGTGTGTGTGCTCCACAATTTTATCAGAAAGAAAGAAAGAATTATTTATTGACCTACGTACAACTTGCATGACCGTGACAATGAAAAAATGTTCTCGACGAAATTGGAGATGCTGTTTAGGCACCGACATTCCCAGAAAGAATGTCGGGAACAAACTGTAGGTATTATCTTTCATACTATATTTTAATCTGCATTCTTAAATACCTTTTCAGGGGAAGTATTATTTTTAGTGATATTGTGTTTACGATATTGTTTAAGAAGCCTTGTCTTAATTTAATTTAGCAAATAAATCAAACATAGTAGGGATTCTTTGTTTATACTATTTCTTAACAAAAGCAATAGCATTTTATGCAACAATGCTTCCAAATTTATACAAGAAATAGTAGACTTGGCTATTTCAAAAATGTTTCCAACTAGCACAATTTTACTCGTTAAATGTAAATATTTTTAATGGCCATTTTTTGCGGAACATCCAATTAAAGTTTGAACAGACAAAAATTAATGGCCATATCTTACTTATCTGAGTCTCCAGAAGCTTTAGTTATTTGCTCCCATGCAGCATCCACAGCATCGCGTTTGGAGTCTGATAAACTGTAGTTGTAGAGGCATGGATACTTCTCTACTTCCAACACAAAACTGATATTTTACTTTTGTTCTCATTTTCAGAGTGAAAGCGGCATTTTAAAGTATGACAAAGGCACGCACAATAGTCTACACACGGTGAATAATCGTAAGCAACTAACGCCTGGCGATCAACATGTTTGGTCGTGCACGATTGGTTTCCTCTCTAGTATAGTCGTTTACGCCTCGGTGGACGAGACAACTCAAAAAAGCATTACTTTTAATGGATTAGTCACCTAACAATCAGTTGCGCAATTTGTTGCTTGGTCGTTAGAGACTGATTGCTTGGTTTTGGTTTCCTCGGTGGACGAAGGGCCTTAATCTGTACTTTCTGGTCTCCACAAAATGTATTAATTAACAATTTTATCGAAGTACTGTTCAAAAGTTCTACTGGATTGAGCAACAGGCATACGAACCAAGTCAAATCAATCTGTTATAAGGGAAGAAACATTAGGTTCACAGGCAGTTGACATTGAAATTGCATTTGAATTAATGATAGAGGGGACTGACTATATTACAAGATTATTTGTTGGGTTTTCAAAGTTTGCTGAGGTTAGGTTACGTAAGGTGGACAAGAAATATTTTCATGAACTCTTTAACATCCATTTGTCTTGCTTGGCTAGAAATTTACAGCTTGGCAAAAAGAGTACTGTCTTTTCTAGGTCAACAATCTTCTGCTTGTCGCTGCATTTAACAGAAATTTTCTTATCACTCACATGTGTTAACTTGTTCCTTTTGATGTCTTCATTGATCGATACCTTTCCTAGTATCAAAAATCAAACAGAATTTTTCCTTTTTCAATAGATAAAAATACATATTGTGACGTGCATTGGCACGTAGCACTTACTTGGCCTCTTATCATGCAGTAATTTCAATTTTTTTTATCTTAATTAATTTTTTTTTCTCTGTTGTTTATAACAAATTAAGTAGGCCAACTTAACCAGATATAAGGGTGTATATATACTCCGGGATCCAACATATTAATTGTGGATGCTAATAGAGAAATTAACATTAAAAGACAATTCAAAATTTAAAATTTAACTATTAAAGCAAGAGAAAAGTATTTAATTTTACATGTCAATTTTATCGGATTCATGCGGTATTTGGACTCATTTTAAAGCTAATTTAATTTCAAGCAATTTTTCTACATAAACTTTTCTGATAGTTTGCTTTGTTTGGATTTTTAAATTTTAAGCAGCCTCTTAGCTTGCTTCTCCTGGAATGGGATTTGTGTGGCAGGCTAGTCGTAGTTCTCTTGCTTGGAAGCACGTACAGAGAAGTGCTGGCTTTTAAAATTTCAAATAAGCTCTGAGCTAGCCTGTGTTTGGATGGATTTATCTGGCAGGCAGGTCAGAGTTCACTCGCCTGGAGGCACGTACAGGAACGAGCTGGAATGCGATGACCTCTGCCGGGCGTTTCTCGATCGACGTGGGTGGTAGTGCCGTCTGTAACAACACTAAAAAGGTGGTGATTCGCGGCAGATTGATGACGCTGCACAACCCTAATTAATAAACTTACGGAATATTTGGCTGGTATTATGGAATAAAATGCTTTGTAAATTTATCAGTATCTATGTTACATACAATTTTTAGGTTATAAACGTCAATTAACCAGCTTTTTAGGCAAGTTGGATCCTGATGTATCCCTCCGCCGCTCGGTCGAGTAAGTCAGAGTGTTCGCCCGGGAGGTTATTAGTTGGGGCGTCATGGCGGCAGGAAGAGGACGTGTTAGACGTGGTAGAGGGGCTGTGAAGCCTAGAGGACGGATTCGTTAGAAGAAATCAGTCTTTTTGTTTTGTCTCTCCTTTTTTGGCATACTGCCTTTTCATTTTATAGTAATGTAACCAGAAGTAGGGATTGATAACTGCGTAGTCAGAGCTAAGGTAGATAAAGTGCCGGACCAAGTACTACTACGGAGGGAAGGGGCAAGCCGTAATCTGTAGATAGAAAAGTCACCTCAACTAACTCTGGGCGAGCACTCGCTTTGTGAAATGCCTTTGTCCGTTAAAATGCGTCAAAAGAAAGGTTAAAATAAAAGAGAAAAAAATGCCGATGATATGATTTTTCTTCTTACTTTTTTTTTATCCCTTTCTGACTAACCTCACTGCTATCCGGGCTTCAGTATTATAGGCACCGCCTCTGCATCAGCTCGCTTGTTTTTGCCATTTTTTTGCCTGATAACTACTTACAATAGCAACAGAGGAGAGTTACGTCCCCGAATCAACAACAACACGGCGACGAAGCAGCATCACCACAATATCCTTGCATGTTCTTCAGAGAGGACAATTCTAATGCTGTTGACTATAGTTAAATAACTGTCTTCAAAGGGATCGCAATGTTCTTTAAATACTTCAACAACAGCAGAAACATGGGTTTGAAATCTATTACAAAAACTTGCAATGTTTTCATGACGCTATTCAGCAGTCATGCCCAACATTAGTTTCTGAATTTCTTTGCACTCTTCAATCATTCTTGCAGCTACAGGTCCCGCAACCATACATTGTACCAGTCCCTTCTTCTAAGACAAGATAAACTATATTACGTGTTTTTAGTAATTAGTTGTTTTGCTCATGCAACTGTTCATGTGCCATCCTAGAGAAGTTCTCGCAGAAAAAGACAATTGTATAAAAACACTGGCAGCCTTCGAGCATAGTTGGTGTGATCGAGAATAAACATCTGCAGACAGTTTTTTCTATAGTAGAAACTGAACCACTTATATTAATTACCCTGACGAATGCTACAGTGTGATCACAGAGTCATACTTACACTGTCAATAACTGACACACTATGCCAGTAGTAAAAAGTTCACTGAAAACCCTTGTTTTTAAACACCGCCCATGTTACTATTGCGACAACTCCAAAAAAAGAACCTTTATTGTAGCTTTTCAAAGAACTTTCATACAGTACTTACAATATTATTATTAGTATTGGAGTTATGATAATTTAAACCAATATGTGCTTATTGTTACAACGACCATTTTGATAACTTCATCACACATGGTTCATTACCTCTGACCAAGTGTCTCCCGATGGTTTTTTGTTTGTATGTATATAAGCACTGTACAAAACTTATACTGGTACCCGGAAGCGAAATATTTTGGCATTATTTGTTGCTAACTCCACCGACTATATTAACGTGAAACATGAAGTCATTGTAACCTCAACCTAAGACCCACTATGCAGGCTGTCACCAAGTCTGGCTGACACAAATACAACCCCTGAGCTTTTTTAGCACTGATGCATTACCAGATTTTAACAAGTTTGGACTAAGACACCACCAGAAATATTCCCAATGTTAAATCATCCACATTGTGTTAGTGCTAGGGAAACACATTTGAAATTAAAGCTCAGCTCAATTCAAGTTCATTTAAAATACAAGGAGCTAAGCTCTAGCTCATGATCCTTTAGAAGGAAGGAACTAACTCAAATTACAAAACTATATTTACTGGAGCTTAGCTCATTTTGAGTTTCTTTCGTAGACTGTTACCGATGGTAAAAAGCTGGTACTAAACTTTTATGTGATAACTATTCATTTGCATTGCCGTTAATTAATTCTCAACACTAATTGGCACAATTAGTTAACATAATCAAAAATTACCTTTAGCAAAAGCTGCGGTTTAAAATATTAAACAGAGCATGTATATTTCACCACTTGAGGCTACTCTGATTGGCTGTTGTTTTCTATTACAGAGGTTTTGAAAACGGCTCATCTATACTCGGCTATATTTTTTAAGGTGACAGAAAAAATGTACATTCATACTGAAAATAAATTTTGTATATTTGACTATCAGTCCCCCGCGGCTTTGCTCGCGAGTATTATTCATAACTGATAATATTTACTTTAACTGAAAAACCTCTTTGTATACAAGATTGATGTTTCAATCATAAAGTGTTAGAATGTCCTAGCGGCTAGTTGAAATAATTCTGCAGCAGGATAAGTAGCTATAGCTGTCCACACGAAAAGCAGTCTAAAGTTTGTCCCTGCCACTAACAGCTATTTCGCCTGGGCCTTATTTAAAGCTCTGCAAATTTTACATTGTGGGGTAATTACAGACACCTAAATGTAAGCGGTTAATCAAATGTAAAATATCTGTTTACCATGCATACAACCATTCGTGATGGTGCCCTAAATTACATATTTTCAAAATATTCACTTGAAGTTTAATACCATTAAAAAATTTTGCTGGGAAAAGGTTTTGCGAAAACGTATTTGTGCCCCTACCTTGAGATTAGTGAGATGTCGTCAAACCAGGCGACAGGCCAGGTGGAGTTGCACCTGGTCGCGGCAGGTGTTCGCAGAGTGTGTCAGTGGCAGGTGTGCGCTGGTTGGTAATGGCAGATGTGCGATACTTGAGTGTGTGTGGCAGATCAGGGACGGTGGCAGGGCATGTGTGAACTTGACACCGATGTGCGACATCTGCCATCCTGGCCATCTGCCAGTGCAGGACAGATGGCTTTGCCCCCCCCTCCCTCTACCAGCTCATGAAGAAGGCAGTCTTGAAGCAGTGGCCGCGACGGACAGAACGAGAGAGACGTGGTGCGCTTCGGGACTCTAATTCATCCAGCGAGAAACGTAATGCGCGTGTGCAACTATCTGGCCCAGTGTTTTACTTTGTTTCACCATTTGGAACTGGCTCGCTTAAGGCCCTAGGGTATGGGGGTGTGGACCGCCCCATAAGTGTCCATGTAAGGTGCAGTTTTCTCCAGATCCTCCCTGTTTTTCCCGATACGCAGTTGTTTCGACTCGCCAGGTGAGAGAGGGGCACGTCGGCACGAACAGACCACAACCCATCGAATCTCGTGTTCCCGGCTACACGCTTAACCGGGTGGCACCCAGAGCATTCCGACGCAGCTGCATTCCTACCTCACTCTCACCGGACACGGCGTCAATATATGTGAGCTGATATTGTCGAAGAACCTAAGTGGAAAGTGAACTACTTAATCCATTTTACCCCTTTTAAACGACTACATGTAAATTGCACTAATTCGATCTGCCTTGTAGTTTTTGTGTGTCAGAATTGAACGTTCGCATGCAGCATTTAACGGAATTCTAGCCCAGAACTTCCCGGAATGTAGATCAGAACGTCGAAATAATTAATGAAAATAAAATTTAATTTAAAAAATAAAATATTCATGTCCTGGGCTCATAGAGGTTATACAACACCACGCCTCGATAGGTTACTGTAGAGTAAAACTCATGTATACATTACTTCTCGCTGCTCATACTTGCTTTTCAGATTGTCTGTCTTAAAAGTTTACAAACTTTGTTTCATTATCGGTTTGTTCCTTGTTTTATTTGACCAGATTCCATTTTGGAATTTCATGTTGTGTAGAGGAAGCCGGGGCAGGACAGGATAGCCCTGATCCGTCGTCTGCAGAGTGCTGTAACCTAGTGGAATGACTTGCAAGTACAAGGAGAAAGCAGCGAGCGTCCGTTGCAGCCATTACGTTGCTGTTACCAGTGTGTTTGTTAGTGGTACAGTGTTTTGAAAGTTTTTGAGCAATTTGTTGTAAGTTTTAATGATTTTACATCAAAGGTAGGCCACCATATAGCAGCTTATTAATATTAAAACCTAATATATGTGTAAAGCGTGTGTTTCAAGGATTACTGTAGTATATTAATTGGTTTGCCGGGTCATGCATTGTATTTAAAAAAAACCTAACCAAAACACAGCACTTGGGGCAGAATGGGACATTATCCCGTTCTGCTCCTTAAAAGTGTTACGCTACATTTACTTATTTTTATTGATTACAGATGGTGTGGGATTACAAACGAAAAACAGACAGACAGAAATGGGATGTACACTCGATAAAATTTGCAGTGGTAGCTGTTATTTCCGGGGAAATTTAAGGCATCGCAACAGTTCGATGTGCCGAAAACCACTTTGAAAAGATACGTTGCAAAAAAAAAAAACCCTTGTTTGCTATGAAAAAGACAAGTCTGAGGGAAAATATCATAATGCATTCACCATAGAGCAAGAGATAACTGGCTGACTACTTAAAATCTATGGAAAGTAGACTTTTTGGTTTAACAATGAAAGATCTACAATCCTTAGCATTTCAATTAGCTGAGCGAAACTACCTTAGCCACAGATTCAATACCTTTAGCATACTCTGCTTATTTATGGTTTTCTATTTTTGTTTAGTTTTCTTTGACAGTCATTCATTTTGCAATGGAGTATGTCCAAGACAGTAAACCCAGTCATGCTCTCCCATTGCACAGTTCATTTAAAGATCATATTAATGATCAAGTTTTCTTATAACGTAAAAAAAAACTAACACATAATTTTTAAATACTTACTTAAGCATCACTCTGATGCGAACAACACCTCAATATCTCTACTGGTGAGATAGATATCATGGGTTGATGGAAAACCAAATTTTTGCTTTTTCACCCTTTTGGGTATGTATGTATGTATGTGTATGTATGTGTGTGTATGTGTGTATGTATGTATGTACGTACGTATGTATGTATGTATATATGTATGTACGTACGTACGTATGTATGTATGTAAGTCTGTCTGTATGTCTGTCTGTATGTCTGTCTCTAATTCAGTCTGTAAGTCAGTCAGTCAGTCAGTCTGCAAGTTAGTCAGTCAGTCTGCAAGTTAGTCAGTCAGTCTGTAAGTTAGTCAGTCAGTCTGTAAGTTAGTCAGTCAGTCTGAGAGTCAGTCAGTCTGTGAGTCAGTCAATCAGTCTGTAAGTGAGTCAGTCAGACAGTAAGTGAGTCAGTCTGTGAGTCAGTCAGTCAGTCTGAAAGTGAGTCAGTTAGTCAGTCAGTCTGAAAGTGAGTCAGTCCATCTGTAAGTGTGTCAGTCAGTCAGTCAGTCAGTCTGAAAGTGAGTCAGTCTGTCTGTAAGTGTGTCAGTCAGTCAGTCTGTAAGTGAGTCAGTCAGTCAGACAGTAAGTGAGTGAGTCAGTCAGATAGTGAGTGAGTCAGTCAGTCTGTGAGTAAGTCAGTAAGTCAGTCAGCCTGTGAGTCAGTCAGTCTGTGAGTCAGTAAGTCAGTCAGTCTGTAAGTGAGTCAGTCAGTCAGTCTGTAAGTGAGTCAGTCAGTCAGTCTTTAAGTGAGTCAGTCAGTCAGTCTGTGAGTGAGTGATAATTTTTATATATAGAAATTGTAGTTTGCGTGAAAGGGTAAGAAAATAAATAAATAACTTTGGTCAGCTATTTACTTTAAATCTGAAGTAAAGTGTTACTAGCAATATTAGAATTACAGAAATTATCTACATAAATATTTAAAACAAATATTTATGATAAGAATTAATTTTTCTGTTAAAATATAAAAATACTGACAGCTGACACAGCACACAAGTTGTGTAAGCAACAAATAATAACTTATCAGCTATAAGTTGTAAGGAAATTCACTATTTTCAATGTTACACTGTTTTGCTTCCCAAAGCAACAACACTACAGACATTCACATTTGTGAGCTTCGGTTTTACAACAGCTATGCGCGCATCGCACGTCCAGAGTGTGGAAACAAAGGAGCAGGGAGTTGCTCACACAACCAACCTATCTCGCCAACAACTGTAGTAGCTAATAGGGCGAAAGCAGAATGTGGCAGAAGAGAGAGGGAGAGAGTAGGGAGCAGCGTTTTATGCACCCTTAAAATGCTTCAATGCCTAACCTTCAAACTACAAGAACCCTGTTCCCTGTTGCAATTAAATTCTTGCTTCCTCTTTCTTTCTCTCTGTCTCATGCCATGCATGCACACACTTCCTCTCTCCTGTCTTTCGGCAGCTTGCAGTTGTCAGAGATAATATTTTACTGTCCTTTGCCTCCATTACGAATACAACCTCACGACCACACGACACACAGGAGGGGAAATGTGGTGACGCAGCTGGGCAAACTGTTAAAGAGAAAAAGGAAGCCCCGGCATAAAGTTTCATGCTGCTTGCTTCACATTACAGTGAAGACTGAGAAGCTCAAGTATCGCACTCATTTGAGCTGATGTTACAAATTAAGGAGTGAAGCTCCCTAAGAAATTACTAAACATAAAAGGAGCTAAGTTCCACATTAAACTAAGGGTGGGGGGGGAGGGAGTTTACTACACGGAGCGCGCTACTTTAAGCGAACTCCGTCCAGCCTTCCCTTGCAGTGTAAACTGAATATAGCTCACAATGTGTCATCTTACCGTTATCTGTACCGTTGTACTGGCGACAGTTATCCACTATCAGCTGGAAGTCAGTCTTGAAGTCAGCAAACGTTTCGTAGCAGCCCTCGTCCAACTTGTCTTCCATGCTGCCTAAGTCCATCGGCTTTGTTATGATGGAGTAGTAACGAGGCGCGTACTCTTCCTCTACTGGCTCCGCAAATGGCCATGCATACTTTCGATTTTTTAGGTAATTCAGGATTTTGTACAGCCCTGTTTGCAGATCTTCTACGGTTTGTTTGAACCTGGAAAATTTATACTTTTGTTAGAATGAAACAGGCGGACGTGTGTTAGTAAAAACCAGGCATGAAAATTAATATAGTAATTCCCCCCCTCCCCCCCCAAAAAAAAAAAACAAGAACTCATTTCACAATTCTATTATTTTTATGTGTATCCAAACAATGTTTTCAAATTTAAAGTAATTACCAAGTGTAATATCAACATCTTTGCACTAAATGAATTGAATGCTCATGCTACAATTTTATATACAAATAAATGTAATACTTTACTTCTTGCAATACTTGATACAGAGTGTGTAATTTAAAAGTTAACATTAAAATTATTCATTGAAGGAACTAGAAGTCAAAACACAAGAAATGAAAAAGAACAATTGTAGAAGAAAAATTGAAAAGCAACAATCGTAGGAAAAAGTCACTGCTGTGACACATTTCTGGTTAACTAGTATTTATGATGCAGTGATATTTTTTGTTTAAATTCTATCATAAGAAACTATGCTGTCACACTGGCACAATATTAGTTTAAACAATGGCAAAAAAAATATTATCTAGGAGAGTTTTTTTTCTACATTGACTTTCAAAATCCTACCAATTCCTATAAAAATTTTCAGTTTCTTATGTACCATGCTCTCTTAACTTAGTTGTATTCAATATGTACTGATCATAGTAAATAAATACAAACTACTGACAATATTCTTGAAAAAATTGCACTTGGCGAAGTGAAGAGAGTTTGATCAACGCAGAACGAGGTTTCCAGGGCTGATGTAGGGTGACTTGAAGTGAATATGAAGCAGTGCTAAAGTGAATTGGTGGGGAAAACAGAGTACCCTGAAAAAATTTACTGTCCAATAAAATCATCTGGTTCAATACCTACTAGTGGTACTCGGGGATTTGTAAATATAGTGAGAAGTATTGTACTAAGAAATAGTCCCAAACCCATTCAATACCCACGTACATGGTTCAGAAAAACCTAACATAACTTCAAAATGACATCTGAACATTTACAAACACAGGAATGTTCTAGGAAAGTAAAAAATAGTAAGACCTAAACAGAAAATATTTCATTATAATAAAAATTGCAAATAGTATTTTTGTGGAGTAGACTTGTTTGGGTCTATTGTTTCCTTAAATAAAAAGGAATTTTGTTTTCACATAGCGACTTATGTATCTAAATAAGAATTTTTAATTATGATGTCCAAATTGAGAAAACTTACTGATGTAAATAAATAAGTTGGTTAACACTAAAATATTAATTTGCAAAGCACTATGTACTTAAAAACATTTATGAAACTTGACTAGAATGTCAGTAACAAGGTATAGTAAACAAAAGTTGCTCTTTACGTGTTCCTTGTCGACAATGGTTTACTTCCATCGTAGTAAGACTTGGTGAGCATTTTTTTCTTAGCGCTGTCATTCTTAGGAGACAAATGAATGTCCAATTGTGAATGATAAAGAAAGTCATAGGTATTGTACGGGTTAACTACATACCGAGTATTTTAAGCCGAATATTATTTTCTGCCACCTTATATGATATATGTATTGAAAATAGCTCTCAGCATTCAAATAAGTCTGTCTTTAGATTCTATGTTTACGATTGACAACTCTCAAGCAAAAACTAAATAACAAAGTTCCCGCCTGACATAAGATGTCTCTGGTAAATTAGATGCATTTTCACGTTCCCTGTGAAAGCAAATGTTTTCTTGCAATACCTTGTGACCAGCTTGTTATCAATTAGACCACAAAAGTACACCTCATGTTTGTGGGTACAGAATTAATTGTTATTCCAGTCTACCTCAACTCTCACCTGTTTCCACTGGGACTGCCAGTGGTAGGTGTAAGGGCATTTAGGACAAAGGGTGGAAGGTCTTTAGGGATGGAACCCATGACTCAGGCAGACCAGAAATACGGAGGAATCTGCCAAGGCCTACAGTTTAAAATATGGTATATTTTTTTATCCGTATTTCTTTAAATTATTTTCAATACTATAATTATTAGGTTGGTGATAATTAATGTCGTGATAACTATTACATCCTAGTATTTACATGGAAAGATTTTGGAAAAACCATGAAAAATAGAAATCAAGGTGGCTAGTCAAACAAATTGAACACTGGACTTTCTTAAATAAAGTCTATTGTTTTACCAAGGCACCACCTCATTTTGTAACTGTCTTAAGATTTACCACCCAATTCAACAGTGTAAGCTGACGAGTCTTGTAGTAATATCATCATCTAGTATGTATTTATAGAAGTTCCAGTAAAAATCATAGTAGTCCCAGAGTGAATGGACCACATACAAGATATTAGCTGATGGGTAGGTAGTGGGACTTAACAGTTCTTAAATGGTAAAGTCATTAGAAACTGAATCAGAGGCTCAGAAAGACAGGAAACCGAGATAAAATTGGCCATAGTCTGTTATAAAACCATCTCAAATTTTGCCAGAAGCAATTTTGAAGATTTATGAAAAACTAAAATAAAAATCTGGTTAGCCAGGCCAAGAATAAAACCAGGGTCCTTCCTGAACGTGAGAACATTGTTTTACCACTATAACCCATCACTCTATGTAAGCTACTATTGGATAAGAAACTGCCCAACATTTTCCAGTTTTCACTTCTATTTCACCTGAAAATGGGAGCAGATGTCAGGTCTCTAAACGTCATGGTCTGCCTTAAGAAATCTACTGTGCTCGTTAGTGCCATCATTAATGTGTCACTATCCTGTCTGGTCCAACATTGCCTTTGTCTCAGTATTCTCTGTGCTGTATTATCTGTGGTGTCCTGAGTTTTACAGATTATTTTGTTTTGTTTTTCAACTTTTATAATTTTTGGACGTGTACTTAATTTTTTCTCTATTTGTTGTTGACCAATTCCTTATGGAATCTTTCATGTTCTGTTGTTTTGGTTTATGGATGTGTTGACTACAGTCAAACTAGGTTAGTTTTCTCATTTTTAATACTTTATTTGTATTTTCTTTGTTTCATACTAAGATTTATGGGATGACATACCGTATTTGCCGGCATGTAAGACAACTACAGTATTTTTACATATTTCCAGCCTTCAAAAATTGCTACTCGTCTTATATGAAGGTGCAAAAATTTTTGGTAACCTTAAAAATCATTTGAAAGTTAAGCTGTAAGCTGTGCAGTTGTATGAAGTTTCAAGAAATTGCATTTTTCGTCACAAATGAAAACAAGTGACCCGTTTTTTAAAATAAAATTTACGGTACAAAATTTTGATGAGCGTCATTCATAACAAAGGACACGTTTACGTCGCAGCGAAGCGGCGATCGATGCAGCTGGAACGCATGCCTAAATACTTTATCTTGCCAGCCTACAACTCTCGAGTGGAGAAAATGAGGAGCTAAGTCCGCATGCTTACATCCTTTGTCTCGCAAGCACAAAACTCTCGGGCAGAAAAAACGAGGATCTTAGATACCGTACTACACATTCATGTGTCTACTGTCTAGTGCTAGCTGGCAGACAACAACAGCGCACAGGAATGCAATGACCATGCAAGCAGCTCTTGTAGCCCGGCGTTGCCAAGTTGCGCACAGCTGCCGGCAACTGATAATGTATGCCGGCAGCCGCCGTGCATTTCCTTGACTCTTGAGCACCCGAAAGGCAGCAGTAGCCAATGTTATTCATTTATGTTTCTCCTATGATGTTTATATAACAGTAATAAATGCATTAAAAATACTTAAACTAAGTTTTTAATGTTTCTAGCAAAGGAAAAAAATATTTTTCTGTCGGGAATTTCAAAATTAATAATTTACTGTTTTTTAAGATTTTGTACCTTCAAAACCATGACTCGTCTTATATGCGGGGTCGTCCTATATACAGGCAAATATGGTAATATTGCAAAGGTGTATGTCCTCAGTAGTAAGTATATTAATATTTCCTTCCTTTATACATAAAAATATCTTGTTACAGATGATATCAGACACAACAGACTTCAGTAAAATCAGTCATCGTCCAAATATATTAATTTTTAACATAAGTATTATACATTATTATAGTATATAGTACTTAGTTAACACAAACTGCAGTACAAAAAAATAATATATCAAAGACTAACGAAACAGAACGTTCTGCATTTGCATGCACACTGACGGGTTAATAACATTAAATGTTATTGATATTAAAATAAAAATTATCACAATCATAGTAAACAATATCTAAGGTTAACTTCAATAATGATTAAGAATCAATGAACTACATTAAGTAACATAACAAATTTTTCATTCTATTAATTTTATTTTTCAAGAATAAAGATGACATATTATTTAAATAAATGAAACCACGAGGCAGACCAGTTAAGTAAAAACAGTGACCAAAAATAAATCCATATTCCTCCAAAGGATGGAGAGCTATTAACTTTATTCATAAGCTACGATGATACATCATAACTATACATAGAACTCAATATTTTACTCTTTGACCAGGAAAATGAACAGAATATTCAAAGGTTAGAATCTAAGACATATTTTCAGTTACTGGAACCAGGACAGCTCCAAGCAGCCCTAGATTTTCAGCACAGTGAACAGCTACAGATCAGCAACAAACTGAAGTCATCTAGAAGCATGAAGACAAACCACCCAAGAGAAAAGCCCAAAATTTTTTTTTCTTTCACACTCTGACATCTATCACAAACACACAACTTGGAATTATACTCAACTTAACACATTTACATTTACGCTGCTAGTCGAGTGCAACCTCATAGCCTTTGGCATCATAAACAACGTGAGAACATCAGCTCTGATTAGGTCTATAGATAATCCATTTTAGATTTTACTTAGTTTATAATTCAAACTGTTAACATCCCTCCCCTCCAAATTAATTATCATGTAGTCTTTACAATTAACTTTTGTACAAATTATACAATTGTTCTTATTCACTTCCTTATTTATCCCTATAACTTTTGTCTGTAGCGAAGCCCCTAGTGTAATGCCATTTTAAGGATTTACAACAGTAAGTACCAAAAATGCACAATTACTGCAGATGAAAATGCAAAGTTCTGTACTGCATTGTTCAATATAACTTTTAAACAAAAAACATACGTATAAAACTCCAAATGCTTTACATTATTCTCAAACTGTGTAAATTCTTGAAGAAGGAATACTTTCATTACCCAACAAACATTTCTAATATTTGGAAATTTACTAGGCAACTCAGTAACTTAATACCAACATAAAAAGTAACTTATCACAGTCCTTTAGCAAATAAACAGTTCTAATAAAACATAAAAAAAAAAAAAAAAACAACAACTAAATTTCCGCTAACAAATTCGCTGAAGAGCAAGAAAAACTGACACCTGTCAAACAACTTAAGACAAAAAAATTTTGTCAGATAAATAACCTACAAACCAGTATTCCTTTCCACTGACAGCTAGGTCATTAGCGATGGAACCAATGGCTTGGGCACACAGAAAACAGGGAAGGAATTGGCCATGGCCTTAAGTCAGAAACTATCTCAGTATTCACCTAGAGTGATTTAGGAAACTACAGGAAAACAAAATCAGGATTGTTGTATCCAGAATCAAAACCATGTTTGCTCAAATGTGAGCTCAGTGTACAGATGAGCGATACAGTTTGATCAATGGTTAATTATTAGTTACAGCTAAAAGAGCTTTGTTTGATACAGGTAAACAAAGGCCGCTAGGCAACTAATTATATCTTAAAATTAAATAGAAACATGTACTCACAGAGTATCATGGAGGTTGACAGCTACACACACGAAAAGGACGGCACATTTTCCGCGCAAAATGTGTCGTCCTTTTCGTGTGCGTAGCTGTCAACCTCCATGATACTCTGTGAGTACATGCTTCTATTTAATTTTAAGATGTAACTAAAAGAGCTTTGGATACTGGAGTAGTAATAAATCTTCTGTAATGGGGCATGGTGGTAACTGAGGCAGTGCTTCAACCAGTATTTTTAAGTGATAAGATTTAGTAACCTAAAATAATATTTTGGACTGCTAACTTGCATTTTTAAACTCGAAACAAATGGAAGCAGCAAACTGGCAAGCAAACCATTAAATCATTATTTTAAGAATCACAAAAGAGGTTCTAGCATTGCAAACACAAACACCATATTTCAAAATTAATCATCTTTATGTAAAACCAACAACGGTGCTGTGCTTATGTATCCAGTATATAAAAAAATTTAGTTGCCACACAGCAACACCAAGAAAGGCACAAACCTCAGTGTTTAGTTGTGTCTCAAATCACATGACTGATGGCTTACTGCTCATAGCTGTTTGCATGTCTACACCTCTGAGATAGTCGACCAATACCAAAGCCCGAACGTCTTAACACAAACTAACAAACCAATACAAATACCTTCAATCAAAACAATACGTTTCTAGTTAACATCACAGTAGGCCAGACAACTAAGACCACGTGAGGTGCTACCATAACCTCTACATCTGTTCAGGAGCTGTGTCTGTTGGAAAGCAATTTTTATGTAACGTATAAGTACACACAGTATTTATGTGTGCAAAGCCCATACATTATTACAACAAATAATAACTAAAAGAGACACGTACAGGTATTAACCAGACATTAGCGTTAAAAAAACTTTTCCCTCTCTCAACAATTTTAAGTTTCTACCAAAGTAAAAAAACCAACACCAACTGAATAGCCACATTTCTCACATGTATAAAAAAAATTGGGCGGGAGAGTGCCATTTAATGCACTAAAACATGTTTATTCGGCAGCCCACATCCCACAATCTTCAGAGTCCAACCCCTTCTTTTACCTCTCTAGGTCAATGTATAGGGTGAGCCAGCTATTGCCAGACGCAAGATCTTTTCTTGAAATAAGCCGGGTGCCTAATAAATGAACATCATTTTCTATTTCTGGCTTTAAAAACATAGAATAGTAATACAAGTATGTTATTGCACAACACCTCGACTTAAAACACCAGCATCGGATTGCAAATAGTAAACTGAATGCTATACAGAAGTCGGAAAAGGAGGAAATAAACTAAGGGTGGGCTACATTGAAACAAAGAAGCAACTAGGCAGCTAGACATGGACGGAAGGTGTGGTGATGGAGGATGCGACTAAGCCTGTCTATCGAAGTGCTGTACTGTTGCCAGGCATCAGCCTAGAACTGGAGACCAGCCGCACGGTACTTGCACTTTCTCACCTAATGGCCAAACTAAAAAATTTGAAATTTGCTGCAGTTTGCTGCTGTCACGCCGGCTGTCCTATGCAGCAGCACAATGAGGTCGCACAATATTTACAAGAACACAACAATTTGGTGCAACTGTACTTGAAATATTATTTCCGAATTTTCACCAAAAGCATTTATGGTGGCCTATGCATGCCGAAATATGTTAATCATAGTGAAAACCTAGAAGACCTAACTCAAGATCATTCATTCTTCATATGTGTTTCACAACTGCAACAATGTCACCTTTAAACTGGTGATCATGTCTCACTCCTAGATTTACCTTTGTGATCTTGAGTACACAATAAAATGAATCACATGGGAAGCAAGGTTTAAACCATCACTTGTCACCTCTACTTGATACTCAAGTTTTTACAGCTTAGGATATACTGCCACCACAAAATACACTAATTTACCAACACTTTAAAACTACCCAACTGAAAATATTCACTCTCTCCTCCATTAAACACTACTCCAAAACAAACAGTAAACTCTTGTTAAGAAAATATACTTTTCTGCTCACTTCATGAATTAAAATGTTACAGTATCAAATTTCAAAAAGTCTGCAGTCCAATATTGGTGTTCAATCTAAAAATTACACTTCATCAATAAATATTGTTATAACTCTCATAAGACAGGGAATGTATTAATACCCACGTATTTATTTACGTTCAATTCTAAGATGACGGAAAGAATGCAGTTATCATCTACAACTAAAATATAGCACATATCTACTCTTACTCACACAGTAACCTAAACAACATTATTTGAACAGTACTGCACATATATGTGTCTGAAGGCCAAATACACCATTACATAATAATTTTAATCAACACTTACTACCACACTTAATATAAAAGCAAAAGAAATCAACTATAAAATTATAATCATCCAATGAAAACGTGAAAAATACTGCATTAAAAACCTTTAGAACACCAAATTACAAGCCTTAAAGCCTTTCTAAACCAGATGCCACTATACAACACACATAGCATGTAAAAAAGCTTACTAATTAACTTTTACTCACATGAGACAAATACATAACACTTTATACTAACTATAGATTTCACCAGCACCACCACCATAACTCTAACAAAAATCCTAAACTAGAAAACAAACACATCACCTTATAAACTAAACAATATTTCATATTAATAGAATTTTTTTTTCCAAGTAGGTGTCTCTTGATCTACAAACATGAAATTCAGCAGATAATTACCCTATCATGAAGTCTTCCTTTCTTCATAAAGTCAACATTTCTTGGGTCCTTTAAGAAGTGTTACAGTAGGGCTCTACTGTATGTTACTACAAGCTGTTTTGCAACAAAACACTCTTGAAAACAAACCATTTGAGAAAAAAATTCACATGTGACTATCTTTTACTTTAAACATCAAATGGATAATTAAGAGTAGAATAAAAATAAATTAGAAAAAAAAATTTTTTTCTTTGCATTCTTTGGGTTACATGAAAGACAAAATAGCTTAGGGGTTAAAGATAAAGTCATGGGCCTACAATAAGTAAACATACACAAATACACACAATACTGTATAAAGATAGATAAATTGATATAAAAATGAATTAAAACCACATTGCAATGAAGTAACCAAATGAACAAAATGTAAGATTACTATCGCAGCCTCACACAATGGTTACATACACTTAGTCATACACCACTAGTATACATGCAAGCATGCACAATAACACACACACACAAGCAAACATGTACATGCACACGCTCCAATACACATACTCTCTGATTCACTATGCATGTGCACGTACACACACGTGCACATACCCACAATGCATACACACACAAAGCTCCTCCCTCCTCTATACTTCTGCACCTTCCAAAGTGAATAAGGTTGCAGAAAGAATCCAATATACGTATATTGTGTTTCAATTAACTTCAGTAAGTTTTGACAGCTGTGAGCTATAACTGATTTAGGCTGTTCAGGATAAACTGAGCACTACTTGCAATTTTCTGTGAGCCTTTATGCCTCCATATTTACTATTTTAAATACAAAAACTTTCATGTAACTAAAAACTAGAGTAAACATTTAACAACTCTCAAAACTTTACTTCTATAGCCCCAATAAATAATTTTTTTTATTATTATAAGTGTCGGGAAGTGCTCACTTTTAAAGTGAACAGCCTATAACATTATGTAATGTCTACCACACTGCCAGACAAAATTTATTGTACATATGGATGAAATATGTAGACTAAGAACACTTAAAAGTCAAATTTTAATGAAGTTGAGCGAAACAAAGTACTGTATAATCTGCTGCACAGTTCTATGGAGCATCAAGATAGACAGTTACCCAGACCACCAAGAGCTGTGAAGGGTGAAACAGGCAGCAGCGAGAGTTTCTGTGCAGGTGGATTGTTCTTTAGAAGCAACAGTTCCCTTCAATGGCAGTGGGGCACATAATCCTGTGCTGAAAGTAAGGATTTAAAAAGACTTCAAAGGTGTATCCCTTGTCCCCAAAGGTCACCAGAAAGAATGGTGTGACTGATCTGCTATAATTCAGGAGTCTAGGATTCTCTTGCCTTGTTTAACCCTGCATGTACCATTTAACAATCTTGTATTTGCCACCTAACTAATGTACATAATTTTTCTTTCAAATTGTATAAAAACCAATATTTTTAACACCAGACTTCATCATGAACTGCTAAAAGCTTGAATTATTTTTCTGCAGAACGGCACCACCAGTATGTATTTTAACATGTGTACTTATGAATTGTATTGTATGTTCACATAACAATTTTTATAACAATAAAAATACTGTACAGTGCATGCAATTTAATTGTACATTTTTGAGGGATATAGAATGCAATCAATAATATTGAACACTTCACATACAGTAATTGACTTCCTTGTTTACTAAGTTTGCAGCTGCTGTGCTATTTACAACTGCCACTTTCTACGTACTGTAACACTATGCTATGTCCAACATGGCCAACAGCTATATCTCATTAAACAGTACTTACTTTTTACATGAAATATACTGTATTCCAATTAATATTATTGATTGACACATTCAAATTAATGCCTCTGCATTCTTTGTGTAGTTACAAAATCAATGGTTTCTTATTGATAACTGTTACGGTGTTGACACTGGTTTCAAGCCAAGTGATAAGTTTGGTGTTCAGATAAAATTATAATTTTGTGCTTCTCTTTATTTACAGTTTTATACACAATTTATGTTAGTGTACAACTTATTACATATACGTAAACAACGTCTATATCTCTTCCAATATTTATCCATGCGATAGTAAAAAATTGTTTGAGTAAAGATTAGAGTACAATGCATATTATTAAGACCCGAATTTCAAAACCAAAATATCACCCGGCACTTATAGACTTGTATACAAAATATAAAAGTATACCAACATATTTATCTAAAAAAAGATGTATTAATTTACACGCGCGCATGTGTGTGTGTGTGTGTGTGTGAGTGTATATATATATATATATATATATATATATATACAGTAGGATCTCGCTATAATGAGCTCGCTTATAGAGAGATCTCTATTATAGCGAGGTATTTTTGAGAAACCGTCAAAAAATTACAAAATTATTAAATATTTTATGAAAAACTAAAAATTTTTGCACAGCAAGATCATGTGAAGCAGGCTTGCGAAAGTTTCTTGCCTGTGTGAACCAGGCTTGCACAGACTATAGTGACGGTGATTCGTGCCACTTACTTTTGTTATCAGTTTGCGGCGCGGCTTCTGTCCCACTCTTCCCCCCACCTCCTTCCATTCTCCGGCGCACGTGTCACATTTCTTCCGCCGCCTTGCTACCTATCCGCGCGCGCCTTTCTGCCACCCTCCCACTTCAACCCTCCCTAATTTTGCTTAAAGGTTTTAAGTAGAAGTCTAAGAAATTCACAAAAAAAACTGTGCTGTAATCTCTATACAGACACGTGAAAACACACTACTGTTAATACCTGGGGGAACAATCCCACACCTGGGCACTCACCCTAACCTCCGCTCGACTTGGTGAACACATATTCAGCACTCAAACGCACACAACATGAACACTGGGGAAGGGATCAACTCGCTACTGCAATTAAACTGACAGGCCCGATAAAATGCACAATATATATTGACTGAAATAATCAGAGTACATAAATTAACAGAGCCAACACCAGGCTTAATCATTACAAAATTCAAAGGCAATCGCTGTTACACCAGTGATACTAATATGAGAAGAAAAAGCCTCACAGGCATCAAAAACACCAATACACTAATTGAAACGGTCAAAGCCGCTATTAACCAGCAAAAATTAAGCAACTGGGCACGAGCCTAACGCTCGCCCCATACTTGCCTCCCGACCGCGACGACTTATCCCCGCGGACAGTGTAGGAAAAACTGGTCACGAAAGAAAAGTAAATGAAGTAAATGCGAACTGAAACCAACACTTACCAGTCAATGAGGATGTGCAGGCGCGGGCGGGAGCAAGCACAGGTAACCCACACGAGAGCTCACTACCAACTGAACTCCTCTCCGGCCGCGAGGAACCGGCTCCCACCGGGAAGGAGGGAGAGAGAAGGGAGGCGGGGAGGGGAGGCACGACGTCCGCCGAAGACGGCCGAAGGTCTAGAGAGGAGGGGCGAGCTACGTCAAGGACGACGTCACATGAGGCCAAGTCACAGGTAATCGTTCGGCTACACTCAGATACCAGAAGTAGAGTGGGAGGGGGGCCACGCAATATGGGCAGACATACATTAAATCGGGCTGAGCCCAGCTCAAAACAATACTACACTTGCATTACATTACCCCTTCTCATTAAAAGAAAGTCATAATTGTGCAGAAACATTTTCTTTAACACCCCCAATTGTGACTATACAGTTGACCCGCCTTATCCACGGCATTTCGTTCCAGAAGATTCCGCAGATAACGAAAACCGCGTATATTCAAGACACCTTCATAACCTACATAAACCAGGTGCACATAAAAAATTTTTTTTTAACCCCTAAATCTACGTACAAATATATTTGTGTGAGGTACAGAACTTTAATACGTTCATAAAGTGTCCCACAACATTTAAATATCGTAAAAATGCTACATCACGTATGCAATGCCACGCGTAAGATACTGCGAGGCGCCGAAGACCTAGCAACAGCGCGCGCGAGCCAGGTGGTCTGGCTGATGTCGCAACACGGCACGGCCTGATGCGCCACGCTAGCTCTCCACCCTACAGTTACATTGCCAAGGACGCGCGCTGTGCGAAGAGGGAGTGTCGCCACAAGCGTCAATAGAATTGTATTTGATAACACTATTTCTTGCCCGCACATTCGACACAGCATGGCTTCTTAGCAGCTCCCGCCCGCAACGCATCATGCTAACGATAATCGCGTGCACCTGACCTAACACATTGCATAACGAAGCAGATAACAGGAGCTGAGAACACAATACTAGCTGCTCTCGCGCACGGCGAGTGACGCGCTAGTAGTTCGTGCGGCACACAATGCGCAGCGCGCGAAAATACAAATTCTTAAGCATTTCATATTTATATTAAAAAATTTTTTTCCTCAATTTACAACCGCGGTTGGTGAAAACCGCGGATAAAGT
>PNEQ01104266.1:28205-47780 GCA_003012365.1 Medauroidea extradentata
GCCCTAGAATAGTGATATGTTATTGTTCTATAGGCCCAGTGTGTTTAAAACGTCTGGAACTGTTGCGCCTTTACTGTGATTAAAAGTAGTAAATTGTGGCATTTTAACCACTTGGACACACTAAGTGATGAACAGAATGTAAAGTTCTAACAACAGTAATTGGAAAGGAAATTATGAGACACTAAATTCAATGCAAAGTCAGAGAAAATCAAACTGGTTGACCTTGACAACTTCCGCTCACTATCTGGCTGGCTGGCGGCTACTTATCTGTGACACACAAGCACACACTGCATCCCCATGACGTGTCATATGCAGCGGTCGCTCACCTCAGCCCTCTTCCCTTGTAATATTGGTTAACAGCACGCGTTCCTCCGCCCTTTAGCAAGCCAGTTCTATAAATAAAACAGCTGTCAACTGTGTTAATGTAGGTGGGGTGACAAGGTCAAGCAAAATAATGTGTTTTGATAAGAAATGCATGACTCGCATGTAAACTTTTTTAAATTTAAATCATTGAAAGTAGGCTGCATCTTAGACTCGATGGCGTCTTAGATTCGAGTGAATACAGTATTTTATCCCATAGTCTGATAAGATAGTCATTTTCGTAATTTTTGAAGCAGCCAGTACCGTGTTGTAAATGTCAGTGGAAGTTATGGGGTGGTATGTTGGCCTTTCAAATTAAAAAAAAAAGCCTTGAAATACTGTTCCATATTTTCGTTTGTTAAGAATGCAATTTTACTACGACTACCGTATTTACTCGCATAATGGCCGCATCCTTGTTTTGAAATTATTAAAATGGTATTTTAAAAAATTTGCATAAAGGCCGCACCAGTATTTCTCAGTAGGTTACGCTGCCTTGGCCACCCCTGAACAACACAAAAACAGGGTTAAAAGCTCCCGTTACTGTCAACAAGGCTATGACCTTGGGGGGCATCGCCATCTGTGCTCGCTAAGGGTTTGAAAGGGGAGGGGGAGAGGAAGGCCACAGGATGATGCGGAAACAATGGTAAACGCAGCGGACCAGTGGACCTGCAGTCACATCTACCTTCTCTGTTTCACATTCTACTTGGGTGGTCACGGAATGACCTGGAGGGGGAAGGGATGTGAGGTAGTGGTGGTGAGAACGGAATGTGCTGCAGCAGATGATGACTCACTGCGCTGTTGCCAGCTAGTCAGCATGGAATACAACCCGGCGCTGGCGCCTGGCGGCCCAGCCGGCAGCCGGCACGCGGCACTACATGTGCACGTAAACACACGTTAAGCCAGCTGGTCATCGGCGAATCACAGGAATATTCTTAATATTTCTACGTAATATTAATTAATGTTAACAAGTCAGTCCTGTTAACAAATGCAAATGCAACTTTTTTCCCCACATAATTTTTTTTTCAATTTTTTTAAAATCACCTCATTATGGCGCACCCCATTTTTTTGGGGCAAAAGTTTGGTCAAATATGTGCGGCCATTATGCGAATAAATACGGTATTCGTTGCTATTTGGTTTGAGACGATCACGCCATGCACCAGCAGCAGCAGCCGACGGCCATACCGTGCCAAGACACTGCGGCAGAGTGACTGAGTTTTGGTCGATACTGCGGCGGCCGAGTTACGTCCCCCGCAAACTTACTTTATGTGTTGATTGCGAAGGGCACAAGCCAACATTTGTAAATAATACATGATTGAATTAATACAAAACGTTAATATTCCCTGTTGTAACAAGTTGATGCAATTTTAGGGCACTTTTTTTGTTTTGGGGGGTCAAAATCAACCAAACTCGTTGACAGCGAGGTCTCAGCAATAGCGAGGTTCGAACCAGGAACCGTAACACCTCGTTATAACGGGAATCTACTGTATATGATACATTTATGCTGAAATGAGTACTGCAAATGACTGTACAGCTGGCACAAAAATGTTACGATTCTTCACCACTGTTGACCAGCATGTTTTTGTTCCAAGTCTTTAAATATTTAACAATGCAACCACTGCACAATGTGTTCCCAAATTACTGTAACATCATGCAGTAGTTATGAAACTGGGGTACATGCACCTGTTAAGTATGTGGGATATCTCCCTGCAATAAACAAAGTGAATACAATTTGCCAACAAACAGTGGAGGCTCTAACCAATGGGCACAGGTGCACCACAGCAAATAAATACTAATTTTATCATTATTATTTCCTAATTTTAATTCTTAGGTAATTCATTTATTCCTTCAACACAAAATCAGAAAGTTACAAATACAGTAGTGTCTTTGCACACTAGGCCCCAAGAATGCATTTTTCCCAACGTCATAGACACAGGGAATCTATACCCACGATACAAGACATTTTCCTCTTGAAGACACACAAAAGGGCTCGGACATGGCCAAAGTAAAATTGTATTTGGGCACAAGTACCCTGCACCTACACTATTCACATAGTACAACAAGAGCTTGAGCACTGTGCTGCAGTCTGCCATTTCTTCCAATGTCATATGTATTTTTTTTTTTTTATTTTACATTTGTAATAAGGTACTTACGTATACTAATGTACAAGACTGAAAAATTTGTCTGAATTATTAAAATTTTATTTTCTACGCACATTGGCCATTTTCTTTAGTATTGAAGAACAGATGCATATTGTTCTGTATTCATTCAAAGAACAAAATGAGTAGCACCAAAAATGTTTTTCAAGAAACAATTAATGTTTTAAGACCAATTTTAAATTAAGTATCTTGGTTCTCCAAGAACGGAGCTGAATTTGTTGTGAACCTATTATGTCAAAAGAGAATATACAGGAAAATGCTGCCATAGGTATACAAAAAAGAAATGAAAATGCAAATATTAGGAGTAAGGTAAATGCTTTCTTTTGATATTAAGGCTTAGTTTTGACATCTGTGCTGGATTATTTGATTTTACATTTCATTGAAATTCTGCACAGTAGTACATATTGCGTAAATTGCAACTATATTACTCCATATGTACCTTTTTGCTAAAGTGCTGATAATATGACAACTGAAAATATCAACCTACAATTGTATGCCATAATTAGTCAGTAAAGCTTGTTAACATTAACAGTTTACTTCACTAACCTCTCTATAAAGACCCCTCATGGATCCCTAGAATAGGGTCATTATATAAGGGTGGTCTTTATAAAGATGTTTAATTGTACAGTAAATACCCTATTTTAAAACCCCACAGTTCTTGAGAAAAGGGTTGTTATAGACAGGTGGTTGTCATGAACGGGGTTGTTATAAATGGGTTTTACTGTACTTAAATGTTCCAGTTGTAATACCTATACTGTAGTCCAAGGTAAATAGAAAATCATTCATGACTGCAATTTTTGCATTCGTATTTCTTTCCAGAATTTCAAATAAGTAAAACTGAAATACTACCGTAATCTAATATAGTAAGCGAAGCTGAACCTCAAAAACTGTAATTTCGAGGGACATTTTCAAAATTTACACAACATCTGCATAGTTTCCCCAGGACACTTTTGAATTTCTACACATAGTAGAAAAAACAATAGGTACATAAATGAACTACTACCGTTCAACCAAAATGTCTACGACACCAAAATATTTAATGGAGGAAAACAATTTCAAGAGCACTAGCAACAAATATAAAATTTCTTAGCATTTAATTACAATGCGTTTACTTCTCATAATGAAGTAATAAATTCTTCCAACCATACTGATTTTTTTACATTTCAATTATGATACATTTAAGCAGAGGTGCTGAACACGTGCAAACAAGAGGCTGGGAAAATCAAAAGCCCTGGTGAAATTTTGATTAGTTTTTAGTTTCTTGAAAAGGGTAAATGGTCTCAAAAAGCTAGTAAACTGAACAGCAAACTCACTGTAATGCAGAGTATACAGACACTCCAAATTAATTTATAATCAAATCATGATTAAAAAAAACTTAAATAGTCCTTTTACTGAGTTCACATTTTGTAAAAAGTATATAAGTTTACTAAATTTTAAAGAAAATTTTGAAAATATACATTATGTTCTGATAAAAGTAACAAATTAAGATTATATATGTACTTTGCAATGAATAATTTGGAACTCTTCACTTTTATACAAGCCAGCTTGCCTTTTTTATTTACGTGACACCTCTTGCGGAAAAAAAAAATAACTGTGTCGTTATTTCTTTCTTTCCCTACGGAATGATCGCTGATCACGAGATATCAAAATTAACTTCTCATACTGCTTCCGCCAGCCACCCAGTAACTTTCATTTCTGCCACTTCAAATTGCTGAGCAGCATACCTTGTAACCAACAGTTTAAACCTACGAGTGAAAGAAGGAATAAACTTCCTGCCATTATAACGTATTGTGTAAACACTGACGCGAAACATTTAGGGCCGTAGTTATAAACGTCCTCCGAAGGCTTGCCGGCAAGCCCCTGGCCTTTATTCGCGCAGCAGTTCGCTGGCGGTCTTCCACCCTTCTTACACTATAGTTGTCTGCCGATGGATCGCCAGGAGATCGCCGGCTGAATGGGAGTTGGATGGTTCTCCTTCATAAAATTTGGCAACACAGCCTCATTTTTAGCCGTGAACATATACTCAAGTGCTTAAAGACCACTGTTATGAACACACCTAACTTTAAAAACAAAATCGTTTTGATTTTGTTTTCCTTGTCTGTAAACAATTTTGTTCTCTTTGTAGTGGGACACACGTGAGATATTCGAAGTGATTGAAGGAAGCCGCGGAAAAGTTTGACTATGAAAGATAAAAAAATTTGAAAGTGCGATACACTCCTAAAGAAAAAGCAATTTTTTTGACCTGATAAAAAATACAAAAACATAACTACAAATAAGAAAACTGACTCTGTGTCCAATTACAACAAAAGGAAATGTGGAAGAAAATCACTTCAGAACGTAATGCTTGTGATGTATCGCGCAGAGATGAACTGCAGTTGAAAAGGGATCTTCCATGTCCCTAATATATTGGGTAGTCTCGCATGTCGTTGGTCGTCTATTTATTCATAATAGTTGACAACTTCATCCATGTGCCACATGAATTCGTTAAAATTCCTCGCCATTTTTCATAACTGGTCTCTAGAGAACAGCTGGTGATTCGCCGAATGAGGTCTGGCCGTGATTCACCTGCAATCTCCCAAAAAGTGTAAACTTGGTGGCGAATGGTTGTTCGCCGGCTATCCGCCACTCTCTGAAAGAGGTCTATAATGTGCAAAACACCAGATTTGGGTGGAGGGAGATTGGTTGTACTTCGAAAGACGTTTATAATTACCGGCCTTAGTAAACAGGAATGTGGATAAAGACAAACAAAAAAATTTGAGTTTTAGCAGCAATTGTTACAGCAGAGCGAGGGTGGAGTGGGGAGGAGAAAAAGAAAAGGAAGAGAAGTAATGATGGAAGAGTAGGTGGTGAGAAACATTCCTTCTCTTCCTACAACTCTTGACGCCAGTTTACGACTACAACTCCGTCTTCCCTTCCACCCCTACCCTTCCCGGCCGCCTTTTTTTACAACCCGGTATTTCTTTTTCTATTTCCAGTGTATAGCACACACCCCAAAATTTTTATTATAAGTTGTTTTGGAATAAAAGTACACACTATACACGAGTAAATACGGTATGTCGTTAGGTCATAGATATAGTTAAATCTTGCGCCATTAGACCTGTACTTTTAATAATACAGTACGTTAACATTCTTTTAAGAGAGTAGCAAGTACATGTGTAACTTTTCTAATGTCAAAGTACTGTATTGCGGATTATTAATGATTCTAAATTATCGGCAGCATACCTACTTACTCTCAATTAAGGTAGATAACAAGCAGTTTAATGCACTTCTGTAAAATGAATATGCTGGTCTGGGTACACAGTAATATGGTAATTTAATACACAGTGAAAATATGTCCAACAGTACAATTCCATCCATATCATCACGTGCATGTGTATGGGTATGTGTGTGTTTGTGTAAATTTAATGTTTAATGATGAAGACATAATTTTCCTTTCCTCCCAAGTAATTAAAAAACCAAACCCCTTATAAAAATAAAAACTGAGGAGCTAAAGCAGTAGTTCTCAACCTGCAGGCCATGACAATTAGTGTCCTAGACAGATACTGCACTTCTTTAAATATTTTTGCACAAAACCTTCACAACATCTAACTAGTTTGCAATATGTTTTATTTATTCACTTTTTTTGTCTTGAAAACCAATAACAATTCTCATAACAGAGAAAGAAAAAAATAATGAATTGTGAGTTACAATCTCAAAATTAATTTAAAAACATATGTCATCTCTCGGTTTAACGACTCTCAAGCGACTGAAAAAAATCGTCCTTAAAATGAAGGAGATTTAAACTGAATCATATAAGTATGTTGGGACTGTAGATGGGACCAAAAAATACAGTTGTTAAAGTGAAAGAATCGTTAAACTGGAAGACCTTAAACTGAGAGATCACTTATAGTAAGCATAGAAAACTACCTCCTTCCTAGGAAAACCACTGAGGGCAGTTACAGATCTATTCCTTAAATTTAACATAATTTTACATACACAAGAGCATTTCACTGAAATTAGATGTATCTTTGAAAAGTATACTGTCTGATTTTCACAAGCGAGGTACATAATTACATTACCGTATTCCATAATTCCATAAATAGTACAACTGTCTGTTAAAAATCTCAAGAGAAAACACATACTACAAGTTTATATCTGCTGATAAGACAGCATCTTACTTTTTAAATTATGTTTCATACCGTTCCCAAGTATAAAATGTTACATTTTGTAAACCTAAACACTTTAGATACACAAATCTGACATACGCTGAAGATTTGAATGTGTTTACACTGTATTATGTTATGGTTATTCAAAATTAAGAATGGACAGAACAAAGAATGTTGTGCAACAACAACAGAACTTCAAAGATGAAATACTGACTGAGTTTACATATATAAACATAAAATTTTCAAAACTATGTCACAACTATTACATAATTTGGTTTGATGCTATTTGTTAGAAAAAACTTGTAGGTTTTAATCAGTATTCTTAAAAGCAAAACAAATAAAATATAGCCATCTACATTTAAAACAATCTTAATTACTTTTATACATGCTGAATTCTCAAAAATCTTGTCACACATTATGAATTTCCAAGCTATTTCTTCTTACTAGTGACAATAATGGATCATTCATTGACTATAATGATCTATGGATAATTTGTAGCGGAATGTTATAGGCTAAATCAAAATTAGATAATCCTTCGCTCATACTTATCAGAGTAAAAAAAAAATATGTGAAAAACTTTCTGCAGTGTTCTGCGAACAGGTGGGACTAAAAATTCTGTACAGCACACACTGCATTTGTTTTTCCAAGTTTACTATAACCATACATACTAAGCTCATATAAAATATAAAATGCCTTCATTTGTGACATACAAAATATGTTTCCACAGTTCTACTTCAATTTAAAACAAGAATTAATTTTCTCTACACCATTCCTCTGTTCACTGTAGTTAATTTAATGTACACCATAATATACACAGTGTCTAACAGACCTAGGTAAGAAGTTTATTTTATTTTTCCACAATTTCCATGATTTAAAAAAATTGAACAGTACATGTAATTGAATACTTCTATCAACAACTTTACTGCAAAGTAGGACGACAGATCTGCACCCACATTACAAGAAAATATCGTACCTTGCTAGTCAGTTAGAAAGGTTCACTTGCTCTGACCAGTATACATGTTCAAAAGTGGCTACGCTAGAGTTGTTTTAATGTTACCATTTTTCTACGCATACTAAAATTACACTACAGTTGGTAGCACTGTTTTCATCACTTGCAATTTATGAAATGGAGGCATCGCTACCTAAACTGCAGTAGGTAGATAACTACTTGCCCCACCACTGCCAACTAATAAAATACTTTTGTTTGGCATTTTTCTCATACTTGGACCAATTACTATAGTATATGTAAACAATTAATTATTAGATGGTACACCTTCTGAAATTTCCACATAAACGTCTACGTTCATGTAACTTTTCCTAATTTTATTACTGTATTTTTTTAATTCCCTGAATTTACACTGATTTTTCCAGGATTTATGAATTCCCGGCTTAACCTATGTACAGTATACCATGGTAGGCAGTTGAGTTGGCGTCTGAGCCCCCTAGTACTGTTATCAGAAGAGGAGGGCGAAGAGAAACTGATATCCTACCGTCCGGGCCATCTGCCAGGTTGATACTAGCAGGGCGGAAAACATTGGCACGTTCAATCCTACAGTACATAAGTATAAAATATTTGTGAGTTGCTACAGTTGTGCTCAGGAATACGTATATACTTTCAGGATATTTGTAAACTATTATATAAAGCTGCTACATTTTACTTCCATCCTTAAATGTACGCAAGGTTTCGTAAAACTATCCAGTCAACCAAAATTAATGGAAATTGGAAATGTTTCATTTAGGCAAACCTGAAAATAGAATGTATTTATCCTACTGCACAATAATAGTCAGAGAATATAAGTCAGACTAACCAACAAGATCACTATGCCTACATTATATGCTTCGACACACATCAAGATATTATTTAATTCTACATCAAAGGGCACTGCAAAAGGATGTACAATGTGTGTTTTTACAATAATACGTAGCTATGGAAAGGGTCTGCAGCACGCTGAAAGTTGTAAACTGAAGAAAAATAATAATAATAATAATAATAATAATAATAAGTTACACGTATATTCTAGGTTCAGAATAACACCTCTATTGGTAATTTGTCATAATATAGGCGTACGTAGATAGAAAGTATAAAATAAAATATGTTTATAAAATTACATGTATATAAGAACTTTGTTACCTATGTACACGTATATTATGATGATGAGTTACCAAGAGAATGGTTATTCTGAATGTACAATATACCTACTATATATACATACTGTATGTGACAAATGTAACTTAAATTTATTTTTTTCTGTTTAATTCACATTTTTAACATGTTTTTAATATTATTAATTTAATTTAATTAATTTATTTATTAATTTTACTTTTAAACCTCAAATCTTTGGAACGTGTACATACATGACAAATGTAAATTAAATTTATTTTTTACTTTTCAGTTAACATTTTAAAAAAACTTGTACTCAATTTTTTACTTGAAATGTTTTCTCTTTTAGTCTCAAATCTCTGGAACTTAATTACTGGTTTGTCGGAGTACTTTATACAAGTCATTACAAGTTAAATAAAAGCTTGTAATAATGAAAACACATAGTTTAAACTATGTGACACAATTCAATTAGTTTTGTTTTTGTCAACTATACATTCATAATGCAGATGTGAAAACACAAAAAATAGTAAATGTGAATGACAAATGATTTTTTTTTTTCGAAAAATAAATAATAATAAACTCAATACATAAAAAAAACTACATTTTAGCAGTGGTAAAATATTATTTGAAACTCTATAATAACTAATCATACCTTTCTATCTCGTTAACAGTGTGTTATTAAGGTAACATTGTAAAATGAACTTAAAAAATAAAATGCATGCGACAGTTTTTAAAGCCGGGTTTTTAACTACAGTCAACTCTCGATTATACGATCCCGGGAATAAGGACCCTGTCGAATTAACAACCTTTTTTCCAGGAACCATGGAAAATTGAAAAAAAATTTTCTTCAAAAAATTTTAATTCAGAGAAAATAGCAGAAAAAGGCGTTGCATTTATTATGGCTGCAAATGGTTGCTGTTATTTATCGAAAACTGTACTGCCACACAAGGTGTGTTTGTACTAAAAATATACGTTGCTGCCCCTTCCTTCCGCACAATGCGATGGCCAGCCAGCCAGCCCGAACGCCTCTTCCCATCCCTCCCCCGGATGGTCAGTGACCCACCCGCTTCTTTCCCTCCAGCCAACCACTCCAATAAGGCAGTTTGCTCACCCCTTTTACATCATGTGCGCGCCATAACTTTTTTGTCACGGATTTCTTGTGCCCGTGATATTACGATTTTACGTTGTGTTTATTTAAGCTTTGTTACGTTTTCCACATTGTTAACTAAAATGCTATTAAATATACTGTAATTACCATCATGTCATTTAATGATGTACCTATACACAGTAATGTTCATAAATCATTATTCTTTTAACAAGTGAAAGCAGGACAGTTCATAACTGACACTGCCAAATGTCGGGTGCATGTCTCAGATGTGCGTGACATAGGTCAGTAGAACACTTGACAACAGCGCGTCTGGTGTGCGTCACTAGCCCACACATGCACTCACACTCTCATACACACGCACACACAATCAGCTCGACCGTAAATAACAGCTGTGAATACACTTGTGTACGTCGATGAAAAGAAAATGTAAAACAGGATTGTGTAGGTTCAAAGTTGTTTTGTGAATGTGTTATCCAAGTTTATTAACAATGATCAACATCTTGATGTTTGTAATCGTTTACTGTTGGTGAACAAATTTAAACTGAGTATCGAATCCCTCTCCATGCACATTGGTGAACTGTGTAAAAAACTTGTGCAAAGAGTAAAATCATTATACGTACGAGCAAATTGTTTCCACACGGCCTACCGAGCTAGAGAAATGAAATAACTGCAAAACAAAGGGAGAAGTGTTATCACGTCCCATCTGCTGAGCGAGCATCAGGAGCTGTGACTAGGTAGTGGTCAAAAGTGGCACAAGTGTCATAGGTTAGACACGTCATATATGTTGTTCTTTAACCAACCAGTTTCCAGATAGGTCCTTGCGCACACGTGTGTGTGTGTGTGTGTGTGTGTGGTCGTTCACTGCCAAGACAAGGTCCCGGGAGGCAAACAGCTTTATCAAAGCGTAAGTTGTGCCAACTAGAATTACCGTTGCCGGCAAAGTTTGTGCCTAATGTGTCGAAGAAAAGTCTTAGATGTCAAACATAACATACATTCATTCAGAATGTACTTATGTGCCTATTGAAATATTTTTACTATTTCAATCAACAACATTGTGATAGTACCTTGAAAATAGTTTTCAAACGCCGACATTGCTGGCACTTAATTTACGTTGCAGACAATATTTAAGTTTCATCATCATGAATTCATGCTTGATGTTGAGCTACAGAAAGGTCATATATGCACGTCCAGAGTATCATTTATTCAAAATACATCATTCTAATGAAAAAATATTACTAATTCAATAAACTTTATTGCGGCTTTCTTGCACATAACTTCCAAAAACGGTCGTTGCGGGCGCAAGAATCTATATTGCCGGTGACGTTTGTGCTTAACCTTGAGCCAAAGAAAGGTCATATATCTGCTTCCAGTGTATCTATTCATTCAGAATACTTCACTCTACTGAAAAGTATTACTATTGCAATAAACTTTGTTGCAGTATTCTTGCAAATAACATCCCACAATGGATGTTGCGGGCGCAAGAATTTATGTTATCGGCAACGTTTACGATTTATACTGAACTAAACAAAGGTCGTAGATCTCCTTCAGTGGCATATTTTTAAAAATAATGTGTTTGCTTTTCAAAATAAATGTGTATAATTTTATAAAAATACGTAAATTTTGCGCCAAAGACGAGTGAACGCTGATTCAATAACAAAAAACTGTAAACGTCAACATTTTAGAGGTCGGGGATCGCCGAAAATTTGTCAAAATTCTAATAACGACTCCTCCGAAACAACGATTCTATTCCAGGAAACTGTGAAGGGTCGTTAAATCGGGACTTGACTATACAGTAAAACTCTGTTAAAAAATTTCCCACTTAAAAAGTTTTCCCCCATAATAAGTTTGAATTATATTTACCACTTCCATTACTACAGTAGTGAATTTACCCTTTAAGAAGTTTTTCCCTGTTAATAAGTTCAAATATTTCAGTCTTTTCAGAAACTACTTAACAGAGTTTTACTGATCCACAACATTGTGGGAAAAAAAAGCTAACAAAATGTATGTGACAGATTTTTAATGTGTCTCACATTAGAAGGAGACAGGGGGCCAAGAATTTATTCAGTGAATGCAAAACCAGAATCCAGAATTTAAAACTTTCTACTTTATCATAAATTTACTTTAAGTTACTACAGACTTTATAAGAGTCACTACACATACTTAAAAAAAGGGTTCTCTCACTGAAAGGTTTTTTTCTTAGCGTTGAATTTTGTAGCACGCATAAATAAATAAATACAAAATACGTTCTTGCCAACCAGGTTATGTCAGCTACTAACAAAGGATTTTCTTAATGTCAATATAGATGGTAAATTTATTGTTAGGATTAATTTTGTATTTAACAATGGTGCAAAATATGTTAACCTTATTCAAACAATAAACTATACATTCCTCCTGAAAAACAGAACCCCAAAATTTTTAACTACATATAAGAAGCTGTGACGGTCGAACGCTTGCCATACATCTAAGCGATCCAAGTTCTATCCCTGGTGTTTGACCTCCGGATTTACGCATTTAGGATCGTCTCGGATGATGTCACGGTTTGGTGGTTTCTTTTGTCTGGTTCTCCCATTTTCCCCACCCTTGCATTCCGGCACTTCTCGATACTCATCTCATTCACCCTCAATGACTCTAAACGTCTTTGATGTAATATCCTTCAGTTCCACAATAAACTAAGTAACAGTCTATTAAATACTTTATGGTAACATTTCCATTACCTATTTTTAACTGGAGTGGTAAGTGGCTTATGTGGTCGTTCTTTGCTGACTTGACGAATACTGACTACAGCTCTTTCACTCACACCCATGTTCTTTGCTACTCTTGCTGGTTGCTCTCTGTAGAGCCTCAAGCATTTACTTGTCGATTCTTCATAACACTGAATAACAGTTTTTATTATTTCCAGTTTTCTGCTATGCATCTCCTTTCCGCGCCTCTGCAAGCTACCACCTTCACCTTCCATTTTCGGTATACACTGAGGGTCAATTTTTTGCTAACAGCTGCTACACAGCTGTAGACTCTGTGTCGCCTCCTTACCTCCTCCTTTTTCCCTTGTCCCGCTGTCCCAGCACCTCTGCGCTGTGAGACACCACGATAACTGCCCACTATAGTACCAGGTTTTCCACGCCATTCATATTGTGAATAAAATGTGATGTCAACGTGAAATTCATCACACCACATGACTTCAAAATTACCAAAATGGTTGGTACTCATAACCTACGTCGTGGTCTCAATTTATAATTAATTTACGTCAGTTGGGTACTTGAAATTAAAATACTGTAAATTCCATTTTTCCAAGATATAAAACATTCCGAATTCAGTCTCTTAAACGTAGTGTTTCTAATAACACAAATAATTCTTTAAAAATGTATTGCTGCCAAATTGAGAAATTTTTTCAAGGCTAGGTGTAAAAAAGATTTTAAAAATATTCTATAATACCGTATTTACTCGTGTACTGTCCCCTCCCCCGCAATTTCAAAGTTGTAAATTAGAGAAAAATTAATATTCCCTGTATAACCCTCCCATGCTAAAAAAATAATTTATACATAAGTAATACAAACATGCAGGAACAGCCGGACACATATTGTTTGTTTGGCTTGGCCGGGGAGCGTAGCAGCGGACAAAGTTTATCGGGAGTTGAGCGTAAGCCCGGGCAGATGGCTAGAAGCATGTGGGAGGATGAGGCGCGCGCAGGCTGGTGTGTGTAGATGGGACGGTAGGAGGGGTGGGCGGCTGGCCAGGCACGTGATGCTGCGTTGCCTTGCCACATTCTTCAGTTGTGCAAGCTCAGCAGTGAGGTACACACGTGTAGAGGCCATTATCGGAAATTGTTAGCAGTAGTGGCAGCGTTCTTGTCTTCTTATCAGTTTATTTAGCTACATCGTTTGATAATGAAAAAAAAAAAAAAAACTGTACAACTTTACTCCTGAATTTAAGTTAAAAGTGGTGAAATATGCTCAAGAGCAATAAAAAAAAAGTGCCGTGAGACATTGTGATGTAGACTGCAAAAGTGTGCGCACGTGGTGTCGGCAACAAGAAAAACTAAAAAGTGCACCAAAGGATAAGCGTGCTTTTTGTGGGAAATCGTGTAAATATCCACAGCTTGAAAATGAACTGTATGAGTACATAATGAAAACGCGCAAATCAGGATTCGCTGCGACCACCGAAATGATCCAGATTGAAGCCAACAATACTGCAAGGCGGATGGACATACCGCACACCGAGTTTAGATGAAGTTACGGCCAGTTTTTGTAAGTTCAATAGCCGAAGCACGGCCATGTTCCTTAAAATAGAATCTTTAACCTTGAACATTCCATTGTTTACAAACACAGTCGGCGCGCTCCCACGCTGTTACTAGGTACCGACTACAGAGACACATTAATTAGTTTATGTAAGCATTTCTACTATGGCTTACTTATTATTGTTGCATTTTTGTGAGAGTTCACAGTAATAATCGGCATATAAAATAAATATGTAGGTGATTTGAGTTCTTACACATTTTTTTTGGCAGTGATGGTAGTTTGTCTCGTGTATAGCCCCCCTCCAAATTTTTAACATAAATTTTGGGCAAAAAAGGGGGGACTGTACACAAGTAAACACTGTAATTCTGTCTTGCTTACTGTAGGCATTCACACCTGAGATTTGACTATGACAGGAAATATAACTAATTGTTAAGTATTAAAGTGATATTTTCCTTTCCTTTTAAGAGGTACTGCAGCAATCACTTATCTTCCACACATGGTAGATATTAAAAACATTTCACAGAAACGCTGTTCCCCAGCATTAACAAACTCAAATAAAAATACAAACTATTTGATTTAATGAAAGCAATGCTAGAAATACACAGTTTTTGTTACAAGCATAATAGCTGTATAAAGTACAGTAATTAATTAACATTAAGTAACACCTAATATATAAAATTACATCAATGAGAATTAAGTATTAAAAATGGTTGGAAAATGTTCACACTGAACTGACAGAATTATTTTGCATGGTTTAACTCTTTCTGTACTAGTCTTGATATAACTGTTTTTCATTTGTGTATACAAGTTCAGTCATGTAAAAAATTTAACGTTTCATAAAGAGTTACACAAACACATGAACAAATTGCTATCATATACGTTACACTAGGATGCTTTGATTGCCTGCAATCAAAGTTTATTCCTATAAAATTTCTCTAACCTAGATAAAATACATTAAATACAAAATGCAATAAATAGTTATTTTATATAGAGAAGTCAACAAAGTCTGTTCATGAAAACATCACAAAAAGAAACAAATTTCCACAAAATCTAAATTAATTCCTCACATGAAACACCTTCATCTTCACAATTCTTTATTGCATACTCTTAATGTGACTTATCTTACAGTTTACATAACAACACTATCTGAACCTGGACTGTCTTCAAACAGTTACCTTAAAAATATTACAAAACAAACAAGTTATGAATAATAGTCATAAATAAAGTGTCGATATACACAAATAATGGTCAATGATCTAAGACAAAACTACAATCTTGCTGAGCAATGAAATATAATTTCCTTACTTTAACTATCAACCTAAAAGACTTCTTGTTTGCTTTCTCTATGAAATTTTAAATTTCTTTTAATGAGTAAGTATTGTAATGAACCTTAAGAACAAACCTTAATTTATGACTTTACAGTAAACCTACAATGTTATGACACATCCAAAATCATTAAACTTATATGGCACACATTACAGCGTGCAATTAAGTATAATTATTCCACTTCAATAACACAATAACACAACATTTGCAATTTAAGTCATATCTAAGAATAAAATATTGTTAGGTACATAGTCTAAAATACTATAAAACAGTACAAGTGGAGATATACTCTTAATAAGTTCTTACATACTGTGTGTGTAGGTGTGTGTGGGTGTGTTGGCACGCATGCATGCATGTTACTGTTTTTATTTAACAGGAAAACCATACATCACATACTACAAAAAAATACATGTACACAAAAGAACTATACTTTCTGAACCAACACATAAAAAATTGCATTGAAACACTTGCTGGAAACCAATTAAAAGTTAAAAAATTTTTTTAAGATCTTAACAATACATCATATGTGTCCTGACAAAACGTCAGAACTTAATGAAAAATACAAAATATAATTAACTAAGAAGAACAGAAATTAGGTAGAGAATATTTACTTTTACATACAAACTACATTAATTTTATTTGATATTCATTGGACATTTCTTTGAATGTGAGTTCAACGTACAAAACACATAATTGTAACTGACTCTGTTGCATAAAATATTTTACACACTATTGTAAAAGTTACAACAAAGGTTTTCTTACATTAAAAAATATATAGTACAAATGTACATATAAATAATTATACACAGTAAAAAAGTTGATGGCATGGCAATAAAATAAAACAAATTAGTTGTAAAATACAAGAAAATAAAACAGAAACAACAAAAAATAATTGCATAACATAAAAAACAAAGGCTAGCCACAAAATCCAACACCTTGATCATTTTCAATGCATTAATGAAATAACACTTACCTTATCTGTAACTTCTACACAACAAAATTATATTATAACAAAATTTACAAAACTGAAAATAAGAATATTTTTGTATATCGTTACATTTTTCTTAAGTACCATTGAAGTTTATAATTTAAATTGATATTAGATAACTTTTTCAAGTTACACTATAGTACGTATTTTTTTCCCAAAGGCAAACAGAGATGGAAGTTTACACAATTTTCAACAAACCTGCAATAACACCAACACTTTATTTTAAATATCTTTAATACATCCAAGGGGGATTAAAACTAGCTCACAGGAGTTGAACTAAAAGTTTAAAAGGCACATCAATGTAAACAGTAAGGTACCAGCAAGTTCAAGTTTCGGCCAATCTATTGGCAAGAAAAATCATTCCTCTACAGGACTTGGACGTAGTTTACGGCAGTCGCCTAGCACACCAAAAATCAACATGGGACTACGGAAACAGCCTAAAAAGAAGAGGTCTGGAAACTCACTCAAATAGCTGGTACCCTTATTGACCCCATTAGTTCAAGAAATTGCCACGACCGTTGCTACCACGAGGTAGCATGGTTTATGCATAGCAGATACAGGAAAAATTGAATATTTTGTACAGTAAATTCAAGTAAAATTATTTAAGAACATTGAAAAATTTTATGTGATTGATGTGAGATGTATATGCTAGGATGGACTATTAAAAATGCCTTTAATAGTATATCTATGAGGACATAATTGTTATAAATATGCTGAGGTAGGTTAGTTGTTTTATAAAGGGTAATTATATTTATTTCTAAATAACATTTTGTTCTGTTTTTTTCTTTATTTTGGTATCTATTGCAATTACCTGCTGACTGAAATTTTTAATGTAATTATATGTATAGAAATAGTGTAATACTAACAAAGTGACATTATTTTACATAAGAACAGTTTTATTAGGTACTCAATATTTATTTTAATGCTATTTGAAAACAAAATAGCGATTTGAAAATATGTATTTTGAACAATAATGAAAATATGAATGTTTTTGAATAATTTACTCCTAAAAACCTACACAACACATGTACGTTACCTTTGCGGTTACTGGCGAAGTTTAATTATTTTACAAAAAATTTAAATTGGAATTATTTAGTCTTTATTACAAGGAAAGATTACCTTAACCTTATAATTACCTTAATTATTTCATAGTTACGATTCAATATTTCAAATACAATGTGTGTAACGAAATGTAAGGTAATATGCTTAGTCTTTAAGAAAATATTTTCAAATAAATCTAGCCAAATTTAGATTCACGAAGTAATTAAGAAAATTAAACATGATTACTGATATGGTCTCTTTAAACACTGGGAAAACTAGCAAACTGTATGAATAACTTACAAAAACATACAAGACCAGAACCTGGACAGCCCAAGATACTTTGATGGGGAGTGCTTTGTTGAGTAGAAAATTGAAAACAGAAGGTAACATACCAGTACAATGTATAGTTTCCAACAATAAAATATTAGTTGTTATTAAAGAAAGGCTACAACCCACAAAATAAACATGTTTGGAAAATTTATTTTTATTTCCACTGCAATATTATTTAACTTGCAAATAACAAACATTTTTAGAAAGAATAGAATGCACCTAGTTTAATTTTAAACAAATGCTCAAACCAATTCACAGTAGAACTTTGCTGTCAAGTGTTATGAAGAAGTTGGGGTGGGGTAGGATCTCGACAAACGGCAGCTGCGGCCGGTGGTAGTAGTAACCTTGCCAAGGACATGCTGGAGCTACGGGACTTATCACAAGTGAGAGCGAGCCAACTTGGAGGGAGATAAACACAAAGGCATCTGACGTGCATGGACATTTGGTTTTCGTTACTGTCACGTGTTTTGTTTATTATGTGAAATAGTCAATGGGAAAACTATATCTCAAAACGTAAAAACTTGAATATGGAGGTGGCAGTATATTCTGTGTTGATACTACATATTCACACTGCTTTTGAAGTTGCTGCAGGAAATTGTACGTGCATCCATCCAAACAGTGCTTTCGATAAAAGTACGAACTTGCAATGACAGCCACTGTTTCAGGCAGCATTTACAGTACACGTACAGCCCCAAGTTTATTACTGACACGTGTTACAATTACGCATATATGTACATATAAAGCACACAGTGAATGACTGTAGTAACACATCATGGAAAAAATAGACTCACAATGTCTTTGCCTGTTCAATCAACACTGATCCAGAAATGCTAACACCTTCTCTTTGCCACACATTAAGTCATTGAATGAGAGTTGCGTCAAGATATCCACTTTCCTCTACGGGTGCCGCCTATCATACTTTTCAAATGTGTTTCAATGCGTTCTAAAATGTTATTTACAAAATTACTCCACATGTGCCTACTGTGCCAATGTACAAAAAGAAAAAACACTTTGTACATAAGCAAAACATTTAAAAAACTTGTACCACAAAAATTAACAGAATAAGTGTCTACACCTTGAACAGTATTTGGTATAGAGACAAAATAATAAATGTTTGGTTGCAAAAGAACTTTAAACTCTAAAGAATGGGACATTGATAATGGCTTGCTCGTACCAAGTCTGCGAACTACACAACTCCTTGCAGTCTTCTAAGATTCTTTCTCTTGCCTGAATGATGGCTTAAGCAGCATAGTGACCACTTGTCATATACCTTGACCCACATCTCTCGACTGGAAAATTGGCAAAGTGGTCACTGATAATTTTATTGGCTCATCTCCTTCCCATGACTGGAGGGTAGTATTCTAACCTTGGTCTCTCTCTCTCATAACTGACAATTGATGAGAGCAAAGTGGCCATTTAACTTCCAGTAAGGTGTAACTAATTCTCATCTGAACGGTGATTGTTATTACCAACTTTCTAACTAACGACACTTTTTCTAGACCAGAGGGTTACTGGGAATAAGTTTTTTCTTCACAATCTTCTCCCTTAATCACTTTCTTTAGATAGCAACTGTAGACAAGTCGGCTCCACACAACCTTCTCTTCTCCTTCTACCCCATTCCCTTTACTGGATGGTGGAAGAGGGCAATGTGGTCCATCGCACTATTTTTCCTTGTCTTCTTTGTGAGGCTGAGAGCAAGGTGTCTCCTCTGCTACAAAGCATGCTGCAATGTATTTTGGCATTCAACGTCCCTCCAAGCTGCAAGACACTTCTTACTTACCATCA
>PNEQ01104266.1:47880-62183 GCA_003012365.1 Medauroidea extradentata
TAAAAAAAAAAAAAAAAAAAAAAAAAAAAACCTTTAATTTTTTTAACATTCATTATAAGGTTTCAAAATTAATAAAAATATTTTTATTTTATAATACTATAAAATTAAGTATGACATAAAAATAGAAAAACCCCCTACAGCGTGGCAAATTAGATATCCAGCTAGTTACCTGAAGATCACTGATTGGTGCAATATTGCTGCAGCATTTACATACAGTATGAATTAAGTGGTAAATTTGGTCTAGTGTCTGCAGTCTGCACATATTTCTGGTTTACATTGGCAGAGATCAGCAATTTACAGCTACATATCAAAGTACGTAGGTATTTTAGTATAGTTACATGAGTAACTTCTAAGTACGTATTTTTATTTCAATGAATTCCCCTGCTTGTGTTTACAGTGTGAAGTTGCCAACCTAACCAAAAGAATAAAAAGTTTTAACCACCAGCTAAAGCGCCAGACTAGATACAAAGTCTCCAATTTGTTAAGGTTATATTTATTTAATTTTAATTTTTTCTCTGCAACTAATTGCCTTGTTAGTTTGTGCCGGTATATCCGCACAAAAGGCACAAATTACCGGGCCACCATCCGTTGCGCAGCTTGATAAGTAAGAAAACAATTTGTAACCAACCAGGGGGCAAAAAGACATCAAATAATATCTACTTATAGTAATTACTGACGGGTCAACCAATTTGCAATGAGAAAGGGTAAGTGATCATTCAAAACGTTATATATTTCACAACACTGAAGTACAACCAATTAAACTAATTCTATAATTTGTACACAAAATCGAAAGTGCTTCGCCCTTCAAAAGTCCATGCTCATAATTTGTTTCACAATACTCACAAATAAACATCATAAACATTAACACGCCTATCTTGACAAACACACAGACAGTGACAGTGTTCATCAAATATTCCATGATGACAATTACTATGAAAACTAGTAACTTTACACATAGTTCCAAATACCAAAGTACAGTTTCACACTCGTCTCCAGCAATTCTCAATTGCGTGATCGCCATTCATTCATCACTCAAATACCACTTTAAGCCCCCTTTCACAGGTCTGCAAATAGTTTAAAGTTCTGCATTGATTTCATCACTACATTGTAATTCCTACAATAATCTTGTCGAACCTATCTCCGATTAAGGTTGCCTTAGGCCTAGACGCCGACAATGGATAAATATGTTCCGGAAAAATCGACGAACGTGACCTCGCCGACACTCGTTGCAACAGCTTACAGCAGCGCTATGACCCACAGCGCCGATTTGCCTTCTTAACTAACAATGCACACTTCCATCCAAGTTGCTTCCAATATCCCTCGAAAATTAAGCGACATTGGCTTATAGCCTAACCGGCGATGCACCATACACACCAGCCCGTCTACGCGTAACATTGATAGCACTATGCACGATGAGACAGACTAACATCACCATTTTAAGTTGTCTCATGAAAATGTGACTCAATAAATGAGGGACTCACACCACCTGGTCCAAACCGAGGACCTTCTGCTCGTCGACGAAGTCAGCAACCAAGTAAGATACCCATCGCTCGTCGCCTACGACCTCAGCTCAGCTCCTTCCCACCAGCCGCCACAATTATGCCATCCCCAGCCAGGCCTGTAGAGTGGCTGGCCCGACGGTTAAATAGGATTGCACAGAAGCAAAGACTGGCGAGAAAGGCTAAAGAAAGAGAGAGCTAATTAACCACCCTGCACACTCAGCAGACAAAGGGAAGAGCAGACTACCAACCAAATAAAACTCAAAGCAAGAAAACCCAAAACAGAAAAAATGCTGAAACTAAATCCTAAAACTAACGAAACTAAAATAAAACAAAAAAAAAAAAAAAAAAAAAAAAATTCCCAAAAAATAGGTCACCCACTCCAAGTTTAAATATTTATTAATGTAGGTTGTTTTGCCTGATCAAGCGATACAAAGTGACTTGCCTTTTTCAAAGGTGTCACTTTACCCCATCAAGAGTGACAATTTAATCATATTTTATAGCATATTTATGTTATACTTCTTGGTTCTGTTAGAAAGGAATCATCAGTGAGTGAACTTTAGACTGTGTGACTACTGAAGGCCATTCCGAAGAGAGAAGACTGAAATAAACATTATTTAATGCTTAAAACTAATATGTAGTTAACCATGTTTGGAAAACTAAAACAATTTGAATTTTTTTATACACGTATTATCTAAATTTAGATCACGTGGTGACATTTCTCTGCAGATCCTGATATATATATCACTCCGCTGGGTTCTATTTCATATTTTATACCGTATTTACTTGCATAATTGCCACATATTTTTGACCAAACTTTTGGCCCAAAAAATGAGGTGCTGCCATTATGAGGTGTTTTAAAATAAAATTACCTTTAAGAACTTTTTTGTGTAAAATATAACTTAAATGTACAATTTTTTTTCACATTAACTCATTCATAACATGACCATTTCTCCAAAAATAAAGAAAAAGATTTTTGGGGTGCATAGCAAACTTGGAAACAAATAATCCATTCTTGTGCGTAACTAAGTTAAACTCGTTTAAAATTATCGCGCACAAGACATTTACATTATTATTTCTCTTATAAGTAGTTTACAAAAAAATCTGATTCACGCTTCAAACGTCACAACTCTCCAGACGTTGCTATGTTATCAACAGTGCATCATCAACCAGCAAGTGTGACTCATCGTGTATGGCGATAGGACATGTAGGCACTCTCGAGGTTCTAGGCCTGTATGCCGTGAAGACTGGTACCCAGACGTTCGGTTCAGCCGCCATGTCTTGTAGGTACGAAGTACAGAGAATCTAGGTGCGCGAGCTGGAAGACTGGTACCTATATGCTCGGTTCAGCCGTCATGTCTTGTAGGCACGAAGTACTGAGAATCTAGGTGCGTGAGCTGGAAGACTGGTACCTACACGCTTGGTTCAGCCGTCATGTCTTGTAGGCATGAAATAGGGAGGATCTAGGTGCACGAGCTGGCATGCAGTGCTTCCGATTGACGGACATTTGCAGCGATCACGATATGCAGGGAATGTCGGGCACTAAATTCTTTTCTAGATTCAACATTTTTATCATTCTGGCCAAAACGTTTTCTCGCCTACAGTGATCGCAAGACCTGGTCCCTTGGAAAATGTCTTAACAGGAATTTGCTGTATTATGGCCCCTGATGAAAAAGATGGGGTGAGGTGCGACCATTATGCGATGGTGGCCATTTTGTGAGTGAATACGGTACCTATTTTCATTGCTCCGTGTTGCGAGTCAGTTAGGTTTGATTTAAAATGAAGAGAGAAATTAATATTGATTCGTAGTTTGCCAACTTATAGACTCAGTGCATAATTTGATAAATATATTTTGTTTTAAATGAGTTCCCGGTAACCAATGTTTAGGGTGGCGGCCCTGTAGTAGTTTTGGTTGGTAGGCGATTGCGCTGCTGTGGTCGCCCGAGTCTTTAGTCTATCTTCTGCTCTTCAAGGTGGTAAGGTGGGCTGGAATGAAGGCCCCTGAAAAGACAATGGTGTGGATGCCGCCATTGTCGAACTAAAGATGCGCGACGTATCAGGACGTAGCTGAAGACTAATAATTTTGATTCAGTCATTATCTGCTCTGTGAACCACTGATATCCATCTTACGACAAATGTTTTTTTCTTTGTTTTAGTGAGCAAGAACTATGATAGCACCACTTGTTTTCCAAACATTCATTTTGTTTCGAACTCTTGCCAATTGGAACTTTGTTAAGGCTGTTATTTTTTGTGCCTTATATTATTTTTGTCACCACATGGTAACAACCTCAACTACTCTTAAACTTTGAAAAACTGAATGGTAGTTTTGCCATTGGAGATTTGATTTACCACAGACATGTGTGATTGTTATCGTATGCTCCACGCTTTCGGACCCACGAATTAAGCACCTTGAGAGACCTGCCTTCGTTCTGCTACATGCACGGGCGATGCCATGGACAACTGTTATTTATAACTGATTGTTGTTGGTGGTACAGCATTTTGGCAGGGTCCAAATCAAGTGTGCCACCACAACATACCTACAGTATGTTAAACATTTTAATTTAATATCTTTATTATCTCTATATATAAAAGAGAACAATGACTGACTAACATATCAAACTGCTGCCCAAACCACTGGACCAAGAATAGTGAAATTTTTCGCGTGGTTTCCCCTCAGCCATAGGCGAGCACTAAGAAGAGATTTTTTAAAATTTGACCTCTAAGGGGGTGAAAAGAGGTGAAATTAATTTTTGAAGAAACGTCAATAGAGATTGAACCCAATGGCCTTTCATAATGATTTTTACTTCAATAGAACGCACAGAAAAATTCATATCATCCAATTTCAGGATTTTTCTAAATTCAACATTTGAGGGGGTGAACAGACCTTAAATGTGTTTCCGAATAACTATTGATACCTATAGAATCCTTAGGAATAAAGAATTGGTTTTCACTTCAAAATGTTGCTTACATAAATACCCAAAAAGCAGTTTTAGGAGTTTTTGAAATTCGATCCCCAAGCAGTAAAAAAAGGGAACATATGTTTTTTACGAATTGTCTATATAGTTGGAACACAAATGTCTACCGTCACGATTTTTACTTCAATTGGTTACGTATACAAATAACTAAGAAAGGACTCAATGATTTTTCAAAATTTGATAATTAAGTGGGTGAAAATATGTTAAATGTGTTGTCAATTATTCCTCCATATACTGTATACTGAACCAATCGAGGTATCCAAGTGCTCACTGCTTTATATTGATGCTTATGTAAATATCCGAAAATACTATTTAAATATATGTTCCGAATTCAGCTCCAAAGAGGTAAGAAATTGGTAAAATATGTTTTTGATTCACAATTGATTTATATCGACCCCATTGATATTTTATATAGCGACGTGATTTTTATTTAAGATTGATTATTAATCAGAAACCAGAAAAGTTATTTCAGGAATTTTCAAAACTGCTCACGTAAGGAGGTGAAAAGTGATGACAGTCAAACCTCTTTAATACAAATCTGAAGGGACCAAAATTTTGGTTGTTTGTAATAATGAGGTTTGTATTAACAGGTGTTCACTTAAACCTTTAAAAGTTTCTAAAATTTTGGTCACTCAGTTTATCTCCACAAATCATATAGTATTTTCACCACAACGGCTTCCTTTTACTTGAGAACTTGATATTGCACGATTTAATGCATAAACAAAATTTTTATTGAATTTTAAAGTAATTATTTTATTTTTTGTCCAATTCCAAGGGGAATAAAAATCGCTTTGTATTAATGAGAACTTTGTATTAACAGGGTTTGTATTAACAAGGATCCTCTGTAAATGTGATTTTAATTAATCGTTGATACATCTTGAACCCTGCGGGCTATTGTAGAGTTTTTCACGACCAAGAGACAACCCGTCAAGTAGTCTAAAATGTAATTCAAAGGTATTTCGAAATTCAGTCAGGAGGTGAAAGACCTGGAATGTGTTTTAGAAAAATCTTCTATACATATTGAACTCATTGAAATATTTTGTTTATTTTTGCTTCAGGATGATGATTTGGTAAATGACAGCAAAAAGGTTTTAAGATTTTCCAAAATTCTAACTCTCAGTACCGTACAGGGGAGATACGTGATTTTGATTGAATGATTGTTTTTGCTTTGACTGAACAGGCTATTATTGCGATTTTCACTTCACTTGGATAATTGTACACATATTTAAGATGTGAATTTAAGATTTTTGAAATTTGGCACGTAAAAGGGTGAAAAAGGCATAACAATTTATTTCTATCAGCCTACGATTCTTATCGTAACCAGTAGAGGTATTGAAGTGTTGTTCGTGTCGGAATGATGCTTTCGTAACTACCTAAAAAAGTAACGCACGTTTTTATTTTATAAGATAACATAATTATTAAGAAGAAAAATTAATTTAGAAACTTTTATTTAAGGCAGACTATACGAAAAGCAAGTACGACCAGCGAGAAATAAATTATACAGGAGTTTCATTCCACAGTTCTATTGAGACGTATTATTCTACAACCTCTATGAGTCCTGGAGAAAAATATTTTACTTTTTAAATTAGTTTTCATTAATAATTTTGACATTATGTGCATTCAATTTGTTGTTCATTAGGTTCTGGGCTCAAATTCCTTTAAAGGATGTGCAACCATGCAAGTCTGAAACACAAAAATGGCACGGAAGATGGGTGTGCTCTGGGGAAATGAGTCTTAATACCACGTAAACTACGTATTTCATTTGATCACAATCTTCCTTTAAAGAGTCTGTGATTACCCAACAACGTTAACATTGTTGTGACGATAAATAAGGCCCAAACAAAGTGGCTGTTAGTGGTAGGGCAAACTTAAGACTGCTTTTCGCGTAGACTATTATAGCTACTTTTCCTGCTGCAGAGTTAACTCAACTAGCAAATTTGTCATTCTAACATTTGATGAATGAACAACCTATCTAGTGTATAAAGAGGTATTTCAAAAAGTAAGTACAGTACTATAATCTACCATGAGTAATACATGCAAGCAAATCCGCTGGTGCACTGCTAGTTTTCTATAAATTTAAAACTTATCTAAACTTTATGTAAAACATTTGTATATTAAATTTTAGACATTTCATGTGTGTTGTATGTAAGTACTGTTGCTATTTATTTTGCCTATAAATACAAATTTTAATGTAAAAGAAACTAACATATTTTGAATTACTAGATATTAATTACTACATTATTGGAGTGCAGAAAAAAAAAGAACTAAGTGCTATCAAAAAATAATACAACTCAGCATGTCAAAACCAATGTTGAAATGATTTTTAAAACTAGTATTTTGGAAAGCTAGTTCTGATTTCCAAATGAAACTGGTAAAATCTATCCACAATGTCTAGACAATATTTACAAGAGATCATGAAATTTGTGATGAGTGAACTTAGTACTGTATGCCTAAACTATTCATGTACCCTTTCTCTTGCCGAGGAATACACGTCTGATGTTATAATGCTGCAGATAACTAAGGACACCAAAAAAGGGGAACTTGCGAAATTCGTGAAATAATGTGAAATTTGGCATAATTATAAGTTTTCCGTGAATTTCGCATAATTTGGTTAAAAAGGATGATTCGCGGGAATTCAGATGCCTTAGCCAAAGTTCTGTTGCAAATCATTTGAGGCACAGTCGTTTAAATGTGTACGTTTTCCTTTAAGATATTTCTGGATTTGTTTAATTATCAGTTACTGTAATTATATTAGTCCATACTGCATTTTAAAAGATTTTTAATCTTTTTCACTAATGTTTATAAAGTGTTTAAATAAAGGAATGACAAAAAAAAAAAATTTATGTCACAAATTTGACCACGTAAAAAAACTGTATATTTATATTTACGGATGGTGGCCATAGATACATTTGCACAGATATATTGATTCCTCAACGTATTTTGCAGTTAAAACATATCAACTCGTTCATTGCCATGGTCATGCAGTATAGAGATCTCGATATGTTGACAAGATGGCGGCCGAGCGACGGTAGCAGTAGAAAAAGTTCGAAGCCTACTGAGTTGCATTACATATCACTATGACTTAACGCACATTTCGTTTGTTTATATTTTTAATGATTTGTTTTGGCATTTTCGGGGCTCTTGCGCAGCGTTTATAATTCTGAGTTTCGTAACGTAAATAAACTAAAAACACTACCGGACAGATCATGGTGTGAACAGCGATATCGCAAAGTTGCTCTGTGTCGCAAGGAGTAAGAAGACAAATTTAAATGGTTAAAATGTGGTGAAACATAAGTTTCAGCTATTCCATCAGTGAATAAATACCAAACAGTTGATATATTTGGGTAGGTACACTAGACAAATTATCTTCATTCAGCCATTTAATTTTTGCAACATAACTTTTTAATTTGTGCATATACTGAAAGGGACTGAATAAACTGGATGCAATTTTTAAAACTCCAAAAGTTAAGAAAAACTCAGGATAAATAGTTTTAACAAAAAGGAGGATATTTGTATAGTCTGGTAATGAAAAAAATAAGTTATTTTAATTTGCATAATTGAGTCAAGTACCAAGCATACATAGTAAACATTAAATACTAACGATAATGAGGGAAAATCAAAACTATTTGGTAAAATATAATCATTCTGATAGTATTGCACAAAAAAATGTTTTTAACGCTTCAAATTTTTTTCACCGCCTTTAATTATTTTTTACACCGCTTTAAAATTTTTAACACCAAATTTTTTAACCGCTTTTAACATATTTAAACACCGAAGTTGGCAATTATACTTCACTGTTTTTAGGAGTCCTTACTGATAATCAATCAACATGGCTGCTTACTAAACATAAGATTGAATCATTAAAACTTTGCGATTCTCAAACTACAAAGTGGAAAACTATTTTTTAAGTAAAATTTTACAAGAGTGTTGTAAATGCAAGTCAGCACACATTAAGTCATAATGTAGTTTCTTCAACAACAGAAATAAAAATCGTACTGCTTATTTATTGTCTTAAATTAATTCTTTTGCAAAAATATTTCAATAGACACTGCCAAAAACATTGCTCTTTGACAGAAAAACAATAACTACTACACCAATAACAAACGTTGATACACATCGAGATGAATTATATGAAGGCCTTCTGTAGCTCATTGGCAATTGATAAATGTGTACTAAAGTTGCTGTTTAGCAGACAGGTGTAAAATCAAACTGTTCTCACAGTCAATTTGAGTTTCCTAGGCATGACGCAAACTAACTAAAGCCTACATACGCAAATAAAAATACAGTGGAACCTCTATCCATCGTTTCTCATGGGACTGACAAAAAATTTCAGTACATGCAGACTTTTCAATGGGCATGGACTTGAAATGAAGACAAATAAGAAATGGGACCACAGAAAGTGTTCCATAGATGTGGACATTCAATACATGGGGGTTCACTAGATAGAGGTTCCACTGTAGTTTTACTACAAGGCATAATACTGCATCAACAATATAATTTTCACAAAAATAATTTAGTGTTTGTAGTGTTATGCATTGTTAATATTTACAAATTCACACACAAATTATGCCATAAAAATAATGGGAAATAATCTTTTACATACATGTTGTACTAAGATTAATGTTAAACTTTCCACATTTTAAGCCTCAATTTAGTCAACAAGACATTGAAGACAAAAAAATTAAATGTCAGTCCTAGAGAAAGATACGTATCTACTACCAAGTTCATAAAACACATGCACTGCTATGACATCTTAAACTGACAAACAATGAAAGAGAACAAATACATGATTTTACAGTACACTTTACAGCCCCTTCAGTAGTTAAATCTAAAGAAATAAAATGCAAAAATTAACTTCATACATTGCAAGAAATAAAAAACTCAATTTTCGTGAACGTTAATTATATGTAAAACAATATCTTGGAAAACTTTATTTGCAATTACGATAATTATACTAACTCCATTCTCCACTACTTGGTATAATGAATAATTTTTAATATACTAATTTAATTCATACATAAGCATGCAATACTTTAGCTCCTTGTCATATATTCAGGTCAAGTTACAATGTTGTGACATAGTGCCACCTGGTGAGGGCCTGTGCTACTAGAAGTGCGTAAGGTCCCAAACAAAATCATGCAAGAGCAGCGAAGATGCATATTTGCAGACATACTACAGTCTAGCACAGGCACAAATCACCCACGTAATGATGATTACATATTGTCTGGTCCAGCTCTCATGGTAGCTATTTTGGCAGTGGTGTGAGTCATGGAGATGCAAGGGAGGAGTGTAGAAAAATACGGTATTATGAGTATCAAATGTGGGCATAGCTGTGCATGACTATAATGTTATTTGGTGCATGTTCTAAGAAAGCAGCTAGTGTAACGATGTATGTAAGTTGTCGATTCGGAGAATTTAGAAACAGAGAAGATCCAGATAACTCCTGGCAGTCCACTTCATGAATGAGTGCAGTTTTTAGACAGTTCGCAAGTTTCAGAAAACTAAATTGATTATTCTTTACTTGTGAAACAATCTCTCAGTAGCCAGAAGTATTAGTGAATGTGTAACGACGATGGTAGTCCAGAAACCAGTGTATAATGTGGAAAGGTGCAAAGTGGCTACAACTTAAGAAAACTGGCTGCGGGATTAATTCCACAGACAGGTTATATAAATGCATTAGTGGAACAGATTACAAATCAAGATAAGTTATTTATTTAAATTTATAAATTGAGACCATGGGCAAAGGGTTGTTAGGATTGCTAGATTTTTGGATTAACCAAAATTCTTCAACTGCACTATTGAATTAACTGAAAGTTTCAGCTGAAAAAAGCATCACAATGTTGTACCAGAGCAGTATTACAAAACAAAACTTCATAATAGCAGTGAGTATGTATTGTAATGCTGTCACGTTTGATGTCACTGAGCTCACTTGCTCCACCCGCTACATTAGCATGTAGCACTGCTCAACATCGAGTATTCTGCTTACTTTTATAGCAGTAGTACATAACATTTACATAAGCATTTACATTTACAGAGTCTTGCGTGCTTCTAATTTTATTTCTTCAACTAACATAGAACTAACTCACTGTAACCCTATCATAATGGTACAATGGAAACACACCAAATTTCTGACAATAAAAACATCAAATTTGTTACCCTCCCCACACTCTTGCACATATAAATTCAGTCCAGTCCAAGAAAAACACTGGCAACATAAGGTGTTAGTGAGAGATAACATCATCCACACCTGGAGATTATTTTATGTTCCTTTCACATTGGTCATTGAAGTATGTACTGTATAACCAAACTGTCAAACAGCTGTGAAGCATTACTCAAACATTTTGTTCACAAAAAATTACTGAATTATGATAAAGTTAATTTCATCATTTCACATATTAAAAAATGTACTGGGTAGACAGTGCCTTAAAAAAATTGATTTTTAATTAATTTAAACATTAATTAATTAAAAATAAAAAATACCAATACTCCAAGTTTATTAATTTAAATAAGTAACTTATCTACTTTCAAGAGTCATCTATATTACGCCAGGTAATTTTCTACTGTTATGAATTTTCCGAACTGTTAACTCACTTATGCCTGTACACAAAGCCGCCCTCAGAGAACACGTAGATGCAGCATTATGTTTTAGAATAAGTATTGCCTCATCCATGCAGACAACTGATAAACATAGTTCTCTACTGAATTATGTCTAAGTTTTGTGTATATCCAGTTAGTACATTTCGGTACAGCAGTCTGCAACTGTAGTTTTTAGTATTGTTTAGTATGCTGGAATGGTCTTAAAACACTGTTTTATAATGTGAATGCTGTTTCCCAACAGTAACAACCCATACTCATCAGAAGTGTGTTTTATTTTCATATATTAGCACAGAGAAGCCATGAAAAATAGTTTTATTTAAAAACATTTTCCCAAGATGCTGTAATCCATTTTAAGAATGTGGAAGACGCAATCCTTGACATTTCTATAGGCAATGGCTTTCCCTTTACACCAAATACAGTGTGCGCATCCTGGAAGCTTTCGACATTATTTACGGCTCTCAAAACCAAGGCATTTTCAAAAAGAATCAGCTGGTACATCAGATCATAGAGACCTGTTTTAAATTTTGACACTTTACAACAAATCTGTTGATTTATTTTTATTTTGCTCAATATTTATGAAGAAAAATTTTTAAGTTATTTTAACAAGAAAATTCTCTGCATTGAAGAAAGATTAAAACTTGACAATCTATTTTTAACGTAACAGCATTATTAGGTTTTCATATTTCAGTTAGTGATAACAAATATTCTGCTGCAGCTATTTCTGTTTCGTTAAATGTATTTAGATTGATTACAATCACACACACATCTATACTGTACATTCCAACACATATTACAAAAAAATTGGTATATACAGTCTCAATATGTACAAACAAGCTGTTTGTTCATTTAGGACCATAAATATCTAACATACAGTGCCAACAAATATGCAACACAAAATTACATAAATATGTACGAATGTGAACAAATTAACAAAAAAAAAAAAACACTTTAAGAAACACACTTAAGTAAAAAAATATAATTAGAATTGCACTGAAGTCAAGATCACAATCACAACCTGCAGCGAAACGAAATGTGATGAGCGAAATGAAACAGGCTAGTACTTACACCTGGGAGCTACGCAGTTTCCTCCGTTGCCCTTGAATGACTATCTGTCCTGTGGCTGACGAGAGGGAGTTGTTGGTCTGGCGGCCAATGAACATGCTCCGGTTCGAGCGGTTATCTGTCAGCGAGTCCACGAGGCTACTGACGCTACCACACTCGGAGTCTGTCCGCGACCGGGACCGAGCAACCGCTCGCCTCTCCCGCTCCTCCACTTGCTGGAGCCTACAGTTGCCACACCCCGAGTTTTCATCAAGTGTCCACAATAATATCAAGGCTAAGCAAAGCTGATTTTTACTACAACATGACAGTGAAAGAAGAACTAACGAAAGATCAGTACATAAAATAAAGCTGAACATGAAGTTAGTACAGATAAATTTAATAAAAGCAAACCCAAAAAACAATTTTGGCCAACTTTATTATCAAACCATTTAACCACAGTGATAAAAAAAATTTAGAATCATTTGTTAGGCTGAAATTATGTAAAATTAACTGCACCACAAATGATTTTGTTAAAGGTTACCTTAGCAAAATATTCACTCACAAAGATGGCAAAAGCATTATGAGGGGTTGTAGATTTTCAACCTTTTTCCTGATCTACTCCCAAAACATTCTCGTTACACAATAACGATTCCATTTTTTTTATTAATGTACTAGCATAACTCAGCAGATGTTGTCCTGCTAGTGTATTTGTAAAAATGGATGTGGGTCGAATTGCGAGACCACCTCCCCTTCCAATTGCCCTATATGGCATCAGGGGATGCTAGGTATAGAACTTGATCCGCTGCAACACCATCTAGAGGCAATTAATAGCAAAATGGATATTGCTAAAATATTCTCAGTGTTCAAATATCTATGTAGACCAATTTTCATGGTGATTGGTCGAACTGTGTTGCATTTAATTGATCACATCCATACATACAAATCTTCCAACATCTATTAAATGTGGTTGCACACACACACGCACGTGCACACACACACACACACACTAGTAGCCCGGCCGCAGCTTCGTCTGCATGGAATTTTTGAAGGAAAAGCTATAACAATAACTTATCTTATGTTAATGAGATATCGAGAACATGGCGGAAACACATTTTACATTTTTTCACCACCAAAGCATAATGATACCTCACCAGGTTTATGAGACATAAAGGTTATCGGAAAAATACATTTTCCCCTTTTCGCCCTTAGAGAGTGCAAGGGGAAGCCATTTCAAATAGACAATGAACTCTTCTGCCAACTGCCACTAATGTGTGCTTAGATAATACCATGGCAGTTTCCCGTTGCATTGCCTTACACTGGACTAAAACCCAAAACCTCTTACCAGTGATCCAAACAACTACATATACCAAGATAGGTCTTCAAAATTCTTAAGAAATTAAATATATATATATATATAAAGGCCCATGCCGAAAGAGGTACATATACGTATCAATAAGTAACAACCAAATTTCAATTAATTTCTCTGTAGTCACAACTGCTTTTCAGGATTTTTGGAAAATTTTAGGTTTTCCACACTTTAATTATTCTATTTCAAAAAATCATGAAATAATTGTTTAGATATTTAGGAAAGCTTCATTCGTAATTACGAATCATCTCAATATGTATACAGGTTTAGGAGGTACAGAAAATTAATTGAAACCAAGTTTTATTTATTTTTTTTTTAATGCCCCTAAAGGTTGAAATTAAAAAAAAAACCTGCAACCACATTTTAAGAACATGCGCAAACTTCATTTTGCAGCAAAAATTACCTAAATATATTAACAGGTTTAAGAGTTATTAAGGATTGGTTGAAAATACATTATAAGGCCTTTTATCTATTAACTTTCAAATTTTTAAAATCACAGAATTACGTATTACCTACACCTTTATGCGAGCTTCATTCTGAATCAAAAATCTCCTTGATCCCTCCAAAAGTTTAAGAGCTATCTAAGTTTAATTGAAAACACATCTCAACCCTTTTCACACCCTTAATTTTCAAATTTTAAAAAATCTCTTCTTAGTGGATGCCTACGGCATGAGGGAAAGCCACCCTCAAAGTTTCATGTCTCTAGGTCCAGCGGTTTGGGATAAGCATTTATGAAAGGGTGAGTGAGTAAGTGGATGGGTGAGTGAGTGAATGGGGCACTTCAATGTATGTACATATATATATATATATATATATATATATACA
>PNEQ01104267.1:0-14558 GCA_003012365.1 Medauroidea extradentata
ATTTAAACTAGAATTATATTAATTGAAGATAGCAAGTAGTAATTAGGCTAAGTGTTTTATTTGTAATTGCTGTGAGAATGTGCCCATGTTAAATTTTATTTTAAATAAATACGGAGCTTCCACAAGGGACGTACGCAATGTTCGGGCCAGGTCTTCGCTCTGATTGGTCGGGGGAACCTACCCGCCCCCATGAGTCCGGCGGGGCGGGAAGGGGACGCCGCCCAGGAGAGCAAAGATGCGAGACGCGAGGCACTAAGAATGAAGTCTTAAGACGAGCCGGGTGTGTGTGAACTCGGGAGGACAGGTGTCGGGATCTTCGTCGCCGGTTTGTAAGGACGGTGGACAGCGAGCTCGGGGTCACCGGTGGGTGGACTTTCGGGTGATCGCGGCCGGTACCTGCAACAAAATTAACGTCGTGACCGATCAAAAGCCGCCGGAGGAAGCGCCTATTCTTTTCGTCGAAATAAACTATAAGTATCTACCTCTCGTGATGCAACCCGCAGTGCGTGAGTCCCTTAGGCCGATTTAAAAAGAAACTTCTTTGTTATTTTATTTAAATTAAAGCTAGCCGGGCATACTACAATATTGCTTAATACGAACCCAATCATCCAGCATTAATTACGTAAGAGACAGAGCAGCGACACCTCTTATCATCACCAAACGCGGGTCACGAACGAGCAACCATCAACACAGAAGCGTCGCATCCTTTAATGTCTCGGCTGCCAGACTCTGGAATGAACTGAGTCAGAACATTCGTGGCGAGGACTATAATTTAGTAAATAAAAGTACCAATGTCTCCATCAACCAATTCAAAAGGAAACTGTTGCAGTGCTTGCTACTGCGCGACCACAATCTCCAGAGTTGATATCTTGAATGAATGCTTGTATGAATGTACGTATGATTGAACTTACCGTTAATTGTATCATTTTTAGTATATTTTAAAATTTAAATCTATATAAAGTTTTCCAAGTGCCTGTTCAGCATTGCTGTATCTTGTAAACATGAAGGCTATTTGTTAGTATAGGTAGTATTGTTTATTTCTATTGTTATTAAAAATTTTATCCCTAGAATAAGTGCCATGTGAATCTAATAATATGTGTATACAACTCTTGTATGGGTCCAGTGTAAGATAACGCAGATATTCCTTAACTGAGCCTATTAAAGACGATATTATTATTGTTATTATTATTACGAGGGTTTTTTCAACCTCCGATCGGCTGTAATAAAAAAAACGGGAATGAATTCGGAAATTATTTTAATGTCAAAAGAAACGTACATCTTTACACTATTTTTCCACGTAATCACCGTGAAGATTGAGGCATTTGTCGTACCGATTCACCAGCTTGCCGATATCCTCCTTACAGTCCGGATTTGGCTCCGAGTGACTTCCACCTATTCCCCACGTTGAACAAGTGGCTTGGAGGACGACGCTTCAATACCCATGATGAACTGCAGGACACTGTTACAACGTGGCTGAACAGGCAGGAGGCATCATTCTTTGTATAGGATATCGGCAAGCTGGTGCATCGGTACGACAAATGCCTCAATCTTCACGTAGATTATGTAGAAAAATAGTGTACGTTTCTTTAGACATTAAAATAATTTCCTAATTCAGTCCCGTTTTTTTATTACAGCCGATCGGAGGTTGAAAAAAAAACCTCTTATTATTATTGTTGTTGTTATTGTGCATTACATACGTCGGCGAACGACAACCGTACCGCTCTTGTCTAATTCACGAAAGGATCTCGCAGCTGCGGTGGGGCGAGCGATAGACGCGTGCCTTCTCAGCGCACACAGAGCCTGTATTCACGCTTGTGATGCGCGCGACCAAACGCCAACCCACTACTTGGCGACGGATAGCGATCCTCACGACCGCGAGATGTCGGCTTCAATCACTACCCCGAAGGCGATACGACGCAGCCGTGCAGCTGCAGAAGACCCGCGTCCAGCGGCGATCTTCTCCAGATGGCCCTTCGTTGTCCAGTCCGAGGATGGAGCTCATAAATATTCCCCCTCCCTTTTAAACTCTCGAAGGGGCCTCGGCGGACCATCCGTCTTCCACCAAGGCGATCCGAGTCCGAAACTCCTGCAGGGTTTGTCCCGGATTGTTTTCGTGTGTGGGTAACGTGGCGGATGTTTCACAAAAAAAAAAAAAAAGTTTTGTGATGGCCACAAATATTTTTTTGTCAATATGGACCTTTCAAAATTTCGTGTAGTGGGTGCAAACTTTTTTGTAGTCACTGCTAAACTTTATTGGTGGCAGCAAAAATTGTTTATGGTCATTATAAAAACTTTGCTAAGACCCGTATTGTTAAACTATTTTTTGGTAACCAATAGACTTTTTTTTCAGTGTTCCATTGGCCGACGGATTTTATCTGGGTGCTCTCGCTTCCCACGCCCTTACACTCCGACGCTGATCTGCCTATCATCCCTCTTTCATCACTGCTCCCTCCAGGTTGTGGTTTGCGATGCGTCACCCTGTCCTGTAACCACGTCTGGTTGAAACTGTGCAATAAGAGCGGACCTTTCGACCTATACGCGATTTTCACTTTCATTTAATCCGCTCCAAAATGGAACGGGATTATTTCTGCGTTAATATATATATATATTTTTTTTCGCACTGACTAGAAATATTAGCCAGACGTTCGTGTGGGTGGACGGTACCGCCCGCATTAGAAACCCCTACAGCGAAATTGCGGTCTTATCACATATAAATTAGTAAGTAAATATTTTATTTAGTAGTTACAGGTGTGTGAATTTCTCTCTCTCTTTTTTTTTTTTTTTTTTTTTTGCTGTTGGCTTTATTGTCAAGATTTCTGACCTCTATACGAGCTGGCCACAACCGATTATTAGGGCCCGGTAGATTTCGCGAAAAGGTTTTTGATGCACTTTGTTTCAGTGCCTTACGAGCGCACCCGTATCTCTGCTATGTTGTCGTTTACAAGTAAATATTAAATTAGAAACTTAGAAAAATATATTATTGTTCACATTGCCTTCAACAACTATAAAAGAGCTGATTATCTTCAAACAGCGGAACATATTTCCTTGAATCATCGCTAAGAACACTCTCGTTCAAGTCACCTCTTAAACAAAAAAAACTCAATCAAAATCGATTCATTCGTTTAGGAGCTACGATGCCACAGAGAGACAATACTCACAAATTATTTTTTCTTTGAAGATTTATCTTCAAAACTGACTTATCCAAATGCAATTTCATTAGCATGGGTTTTCTTATACCAAATTCTCACATATGTCAAACCAGGCAACTCCCTTAATGGCATGCCAAAATGTCATGAGTCTGCGTACACGTTTTCGACCTGTTTTGCTCTCGCATTGCCCTCTAAAACAACTTTGGAAATAATGTATTTTATCGCCCTCTACTGTAAGTGTCATTTACTGCCATCTAAGTAAGTTAAGGTAGTGCCTCGAGCGACCTCGGCCTCAGAGGTGCGACGCCATGTGTTGGAATTTTAAAATTACTCGGGGAGTAAGTTGTTTCAGAGGGCGATAACTCATGGCGTCAGCTGGAGTTGTGCTAAATTGGTTCTGCGAGCACCACGTGTGCTACACCGCGCGCTTTTCGTCCAGAAGAGAGAGGGGTTGGCTTTTAATAGCAGGGGTTGTCGTATAGAACCCTTCATGCTCTACCCAAACCTACCTTGCTTCTGACCTGCTTTTTTTGCTTTGTAAAGGCGGTTACATAACAAGAAAACTATTGCATTTGACTTTACGATAGATTTCAATACATGGTTTCTTACGGCGTCGTACACAATAGCGTCTCCAAAGGTAAAGTCAACCAGTCTTGAATTTACGTTTTCGATGAATTGAAAACCTATAGTTAGGGCCACGATTTTGTCGCGAAAAGATTTTTGCCCCACTTTGTTTCAGTGTCTCTCGTGCACATCGGCAGTTCTGTTTCAAGGTTATTGGCAGCGTGTCTTTGTTCAGACACGTTTCTCATTTGACTGCACCAATCAGAATAAGATTATTGTCACTCCGTACGTCTATAATTTGCCAAGGCCAGTGAGAGTAAAATCATCCAATCACAGACGATGTAGCAGAGCTGCAGGTGTGCACATGACGCATCGAAACCAAATGTTGCAAAAATCTTTTCGCCATTAAATCGTGGCTCTACCTATAGTGAAAGTTAAGATGGCCGTTCGCAAAGAACCAGCTGGTTATGCATGTAATAATAAAAAAAAACAGAAAGAACAGAGTAGCGTTTTAACCTGCAGTGTTGGGATTTCGAGAATAATTTAACAGACGTGTCTTTTAAATGTACCCAGAAAACGTTGTAAATAGCTTTAATGAACTGCAAATTTCGCCAATAGATGACTTTACTATTGTTTAAAAATATTATAAAAGGTGGACAATATTTCCGTAATTGGGCTTATTTTTGGAATATTTCCGTGTTATGCATTATGGAAAATATATTACGATTTATGTCACAATATTTCCGTTAAAAAAAAAATAGTTTCTCAATAGTTTTTCAACTGTCGTTACGTTAACTTTATACGTTTTTATTGCGTATTGACGAAATTCTTAAAGTAATGGAAACGTAGAGTCAGATGTTAAAGTATTCAATTGTATATAGGCCTTAAATGTTACCAGGTTGAAGCAGAGTGGAGTGAATAGACAGCAAGAGCCACTGAGTTTTGATTAAAAGTATTTTGCTCCAACCTGTAATATTGCCTTCCGTGCACATATGTAACTGTGTTTCATGGTAATTGGCCGAGTGTTTTGTGGCAGAGACGTGGCTCATTTGACTGCGCCACTCAGAACTAGGTTATTGCGACACCACACGTATGTGATTTGCGGGTCGAACCATGAGACGCTAAGGGTTGGAATCATACAATCCCTAGAGCCCTGAAAAAGTCGCGTTTTCTTTTAGGAGCAAGCTAGAGTTCCAGCAACTATAGGTCTGTATTACGATCATAATTGGCCGTTGACATACTCGACACTTCCTGGAAGTAGCTGAGCCAATAATATAACTGTCTCTGCATACAGGCCCATTTGACTGTGTCAGCGAGCAGCTAATAAACAGCTGCTGTCTGCACGACGTCACAAATATTCTCGGAAACTAGCATACAGGTCAGTGAACTCGCGAATTTTTCCGGCCTCTAACAATCCCTAATGAGTAGAGGTGGGTGATTTCTGGTGAAAAGAAGCATGCAACATTTGATGCCTCGTGTGCACATCTGCAGCTCTGCTTCGTGGTCAGTGATTGGCTGTTTTTAACTCTCAACGTCTTGGGGCTCTACCCGTGAATCACAGACGTGTGATGTTGCAGTAACCATATTCTCACTGGTACAGTCAAATGAGCGACGCCTCTTCACAAATAGGTAGGGACCCTTGTTTTTCGCGAAAAGAATTTTGCCCCAGTTTGTTTCAGTGCCTTACGTACACTACTGCAATTCTGCTTCATAGTTATTGGCAGCGTGGCTAAGTGAAGAGACGTATCTCATTTGACTGAGCCAATTACAATAACGTTCCTGCAACACCACGCGTCTGTGATTTGACGGCAGAATCTCAAGCCTCGTGAGAGTTAAAATATCCAATCCCTGACCACGAAGCAGAACTGCAGACGTGCACGTAAGGCACCGAAACAAAGTGAGGCAAAATTCTTTTCGCGAAAAACAAGGGTCTCTACAAATAGGCTACACTCTGCCAATAGCCACGAAGCAGAGGATTGACTTCGGTGGCCGAATGGTCAGACAATTCACCTCCCACCAAGGCGATCCGGGTTTGATTCCCGGTGGGGTCGGTCCCCGGATTTTCGCATGGGAGAATCGTGCCGGACGATGCCGTTGGTTGGCGGGTGGTTTTCTCGGGGATCTCCCGTTTCTCCCGCCCTTTCATTCCGGCACTGCTCCATTCTTCCCTTCCCTCCACCAGCGCTAAAATCCTCGCTGTTAAGCGCTGACCAGAATCTCTCACTCACGAAGCAGAAGTGCAGGTGTGAGTGTTATGCATTGATACAAAATGTTGCATAATTATTTTCACCAAAAATCACCAGCTCTACTGATTAGAGCCGCGACTTCATTGCGAAAAGGTTTTTGCATCAATTGGGTTCTATGTCTTAGGTGCACATCTGCAGCTCGCTTCATGGCCAGTGATTGGATGATTTAACACTCACTTCTATTGAGTTTCTACTGGCAAATCACAGACGTACGGTGCCATAATTGTCGTACTACGATAAATGAAGTCAAATGAGAGACGTGTCTCAGCAAAGACACGCTTCCAATTACCATGAAGCTCAGTTGCCGACGTGCACGTAAGGCATTGAAACAAAATGTTTCAAAGTTATTTTCACCATAAATCGGTGGCTCTATAGATAACACTTGAAGTCATTAACCTTGGGGAAATTCTGAAATAAGAATTGGGCATCTGAACTTAAAAAAAAATCAGCGACAAGTATTTCCATACATTTATGCTCATGTCCGCTTTAGTAAGGCACGGCAATTGGGTTACAAATCATTAGAGACGGTGACAAAAATCTTGATTCAATGGCAGGATGTGAAAGAGGAATCGGCCATGACCTTTATCCTAGCATTCGCCTGGAGATATTTCGGGAAACCGTGGTGAACCGAAACCAAGATGGCAGAAGCCAGAATTCGAACCCGAGTTTTCTCGTTAAGAGTCCTACGTGCGTCGAGGCAATAAGAGCGGTTCAGGAATGCGTTTTACACACAATATAGCCTCTACGCGTATGCAGGCTTTTCGTTTACGGTTCGCCTTTATGATACTAAAAGTGTTGACCATTTAATTTTATTGATGTAATGATAATGACAAATTAATGCTGTAAAGCTTTCTGGTATTAATATTTAATTTTTTTTACCAGTAATCGAGCCCGAGCACTTCAGAGTGCTAGTCCAACATTTTGCCGTAGCACGACATCGGTCGATTTTACGGAATAAACGTAAGAAACATCTATAGGCGGTTCGGGATAAAGTTATTACTTAAATAAAACCCTGCTGAAGTTCTATTTTCAGCTAATTCGTATCTTTCCGCGCGTAACAGCTATCAACGAAAATATCTTACCTTTCTGGACACGACACTTGATGTTTGTGCGTGTAAGATAAATTATGCAATCAGTATGAGTCGTTACAGTTGGATAAAAACAGTTTATTAATTACATAAAATACATTTATGTCGATTTCGGATGATTTTGTTTCAGTATTTTTGTATTTAATTATGAAAATACACGGTACTGTACTGCATAATTTCGCTGCCAACCATACAAGCAGTAAGGCAAATAGTTAATGTTAAATCATATGCAGTAAAGTCAAGTAATATTTTTCAAAGATTAAATTTTTAGTGCTCACTTTATACCGAACAGCCTATAGATGGCGTAAACTACCGTATCGACAAGCAGGAATTATTAAATGGTATTTATTCATTGTAATATAAGTTTTCTTCCTTTGGTTGTTAAATATCAGATACGACGGAAATTTCCTGAGATAGTTTGTGGTTTGGGAAGAAGGTGTCAATAACAGCAATATCTTCAGCGCTGGAGAGTATGACGTTAGTTATGAAATGACATCACCCTTAGTGTCTAATTTTCCATTTTCATTTAAAATTCCCAGAAAAATATCTTAGTATACTGCTTTGGCATTATACAAAAACCTTTGGGTTGTCACAAACGAGTTTTTACTTATAGTCATCTTAAAAAATCCAAGGATTGGTTTAAAATTTTAGTGTATTGAATTTCCGCACAACAAAGCAGTCTCAGGGTAATTTGTTGAAGAAACTTGGCAGTACTGAAGGCGCCGTGCCGGGGGTTTACGTTGGCGGGGTGCTTGGTGCTGGAGTGAAGTGTTGGCAGAGTGTAGAAAGGGAAGGGGTTGTTGTGTCGGAGCAACGCTTGCTAAATGGGGTACGAAATTCCCTACGTCTCCACTCCAAGCCGAGAGATGGAGGAGAGATGTATGAACTGGGAGCAGAAACGTCGCATGTAGTGCAACAGGGGTGTCAGAAGGCCACGTGGGGCGTGTTTTCCTTTGCCTGCCATTTTACTGCTCAGGAGAAGGGAGAAAAACACTAACATTTCTGTCTGAAGAGTAAGTAGTACTCCAGTAACTTTTTCTACTTTTTTTATCCGTTAGTAGCTAATGTTCCTTCTTGTATTAGACACCGTTAAATTTATAAATGTGGGTTTATTGGTTAGTTGCCATCTACCTGGTTGTTATATAAACATTGTAGCTGGGTAATTATGCACTTTTTTTCTGCGAGGCATTTTAAAGAGTTTTAAATGCGCTGGTATACGAAAAGAAAACAGATTTCAAAAGAGTGTTACTGGCTATTGTCAAAATAATACGCGCACAGAAAACATGTTTCCGAACACCTCAACATGCAAAACATGGCTTTTATCCACAGCAATAAAATGTGAAAATGTTCTTCCCAGATTGATACGAAACCACTGAAGGCCATCACGGGTTCCTGTTTATGCTATCTTTCCAAATAATATTATTTTAAGATTTTGAAAGGAGCAGATATCGTAAAACCTTTCTTCTTGCTTATCCAGGGTGGCTTTTCAGACCGAATTTGTGTAATCCATTTTTTTTACAGTTCATTTATGGTTTATAACCTATTAAGAATTATATTTTACTTGGCCTTTCGCACCATTGAAAATAGCTTCTACACAGCTAAGAATTATCTATAATGTTTGTGTAGTAGCACTGTCTCTTCACTCATACATTATAATTACAAATAAAAAAGTAACTAAACTATCACCAGAATTTATTTACTTTGTAAGATCCTTAAATAAACATTTATATATGTTCGGTTCTCTTGGAAACATAAGGTTACTCCAACAAAAAATGTCATAAAAATGTGCAAAATGTTTCTATATGTAATACATTTTCAAATATCTAGTAAAAATATATAAACGAGGAAAAGTCCGATATACTTGTATGGCTTTGGTTTTCATTGAAAGAATTATTAAAAAAGATATTTTATCACAGTTCCTGTAAATTTTTCTTAGTTATTCCGGATGGGTGACGGTAGAGGTTTGGGTTCGCACTGATATAAGGCAAACTCTTGTTTACTAACCAGGTGTCTCATCGCCTCTACGTACAAAGCACTGAACTATAATGTTAACATTCCCGTTGGCGACACACCTTCGTTAAAAACAGTAAATCAGTTTCAAAGCATAAGTCGTTCCGGATAAAATGAGCACTAAAAATTTAATCTTTGAAAAATATCACTAACGTTACTGCATATAATTGAACATTAACTATAGTTGCATTATTGCTTGTATGGTTGGCAGCGAAATACACAATATAGTTCCGTGTATTTTCCTATTTAAATTCAACAATACTGATACAAAATCAACCGAAATCGACATACTTGTATTTTATATGATTAATAAACTTTTTTAATCAAACTATACAGGTTCCTACCGACTGTATAACTTATCGTACACGCGCAAACATAAAGTGACGTGTCCCGAGAGGTTAGATATTTCCCGTCGTGAGCCGTTACGCGCGGAAATATACGAATTGGCTGGAAATAGAACTCAAGCAGGGCTTTCCTGAGTGCTCACTTTATCCTGATCCGTCTATATTTATATATATATATATATATATATATATATATATATATATATATATATATATATGGATGTATGGAAGGTTGCTGAACTTATACTCGCCTGATTCTTCGGAAGTAGCTGCCGTTTTTTCGATGGGTTCTAGAATGCGGTTAGTTAGTTTGTGTCAGAAATGAATGACTCTACCGTAACTTTATCCACAGAATAAATAACACAAAGAACAAACAACAGAACCTGGAGTATTAATGAGAGCGTAGCAAACAAACCTATACCAAAAACGGTAACTGAATATTGACAGGGTTTTCGAACACGATGTACAAAAATAAAAAGACGATCCTAGTAACAGAAATTAAGTTTTGCCAACTTATGTTAGGAATGTTATGTTTGAAAGACTTATTTATGATGAACAGTTTTTACACAAACTTTTAGTTCATTGTGATTAATTTAAAGAAAGGCGTCGCTATGGAAACATATTTTCTTGTAACGTCATACTTTAGCAAAAGCTCTTATAAAGGATTACCATTTTACTGTTTCTGTATTATTTTCGAAAACATTTTGCATATTTCAATTGACCTTTTTAACATTGATTGGGCTCTACGCAGTCTTTAAGAAGTTCCGAAAAACTGACTGGCAGTAAAGAAATTTAGGTACGTTTTGTGTGTGTGGCGAAACTATTACTACTTTTTCTTACAAAAATTATCAGAGACGCAATACCCAAGTAAATTTGTTTACAGAATGCATTGTTTTGTTTGCTGTCTCAGCAAAGTCTGTATGGCAACAACATATTTTGTCGACTGAATTTTATATATTTCTTGGTCGGTGTACGGATGTAGGCTATTTTTTGTTGGTCGTCTTAATGTGTTCCACTGAGGTTTGAGTCCAGCATAAACGCGAGGCATACGCTGCGTCTCTGTAGCACTTACCATTGATTGGTTTCACACACACTACATTTGTGGCCTCTGTCACTTGTTAAATGAACCTCTTTTGCTCGTCAGTTCACTGACGTAGTACCAAATTACGGTACAGTTAGGTTTTTTTTTTATTTTCGTACGACAAAAACAATGGGTTGGAATATTTGTTGCATGAATAATCATGGTTAAGTACAAGAGAAAATTTCTTTCTCCCAAACTTTTTATTTTTATTTAAATTTTATTATTATTTTATTTATTTATTTTTTTATCCTAAGTCGACTATCGACAGTGGTTTCTACGAACTAAAGTCATTTGAAACAAACTGTTTGGTACAAAATTAGTTTAATATTCTATTATTCGTTATTCCGTTTCCAGCTCTGTCAATCAAAACTCAACACGAGCAATAATAACCATATATTTGTTGCCAGACACTAATGAAAGTGTTTTTCTGCATCACGTAAATATTAATTTGGTTTTTCATTAGCATGTTCCCGCGATTACTCTTTGAGACTGCAGAGTTTTGTCCCACTGCGAGTGGGATCAGACATAAAAAATAGGGTTGTACAGGATTGGAGGGTCTTTTTGAAGAGATTTGTGGCTTGCGGTCGGCCGAAGAGAGGGTTAAGCCCTTTGCGACAAGACTGGCGAACAACGGTTCTTTAAAGCCACGTGGTTCCGTTTTCTATCCTCAACCATTATATTAAAAAAGCTCCTACGCTCGCTTTTATGAAATCATGTATATTTTTTCTTCTTCGTCCAGAAAGAATTTTTTTCCCTGGTAGTTTTGCGAGGAAAATCTAAGACTTATTTTAATTTTAAAGAACACTAGGGCATACAATATCCCTTATGTAGTGACATTTAATTTTTTTTTATCTTGAGCTTTTGGATTTTTTAAGTAACGATAACCCAGTCTATAGTCTGATATTGACAGTGTCAAAATTCAAACCCCGTTTGCGCTATACAGGATGTTATTTAACAACGCGACAAACTCCGGCAGGTGGTTCCTTATGAAAAAACCAGCAGAAATTATATTTTGCATTTTTCGCCTCAACTTAAAAGCAAGGGAGTAACGAGTCTCTGTATATCAATATTTATAATCGTATTTCCTAAAAAATACCGGAAACTAAATGACATAAAAGAACAGTATTTTCAACATTTATTTGCTGTTGGTTTGATTGTACCAACAGCATTAAGCAGTGCTGAAAATATTGTTCTTTTATTGTGATTTAGTTTCCGATATTTTGGGGAAATACGATTATAAATTTTGACATTCAGAGTCTCATTACTCCGTTAACGTTAAGTTTAGGTGAAAATTGCAAAATATAATTTCTACTTTTTTTTTCCGTAAGGAATCACCTGCTGGAGTTTGTCGGTGTTGTTCAGTAACATTCTGTATAAAACGCTAATTTCACCGTACAGCTTTTGACCAAAGTAAATATTACATTTAGGGAGTTTAACTCGCTAAATGTAATCTAAAGCCAGCCATTTTCTCGGGCGAACTCATTAGATTTGTTTACTGCGCCTTGAGGTAATTTGCGGCAGAAACAATATTTTTACAAATCATCTTACCACATTGTAAAGAGTGGGTGGGAAACATTTAATTTACGAGGTCCAAGTAAACAATATGTAACTGTCTTTTCGGTATTTAATTTTTGGTTACACTGCTATTGTAAAAATAATATTAGTGTAATTTTTTTTTTTACTTGATACTGCAGTAGGGAACACTTGTCGGTAGGCATTTTGTCTGATGACACTGTACGTGAAGTTATTGCCGAGATATGATCAGTCATGTTTTTAGCACAGAAGATATATTACACTTTCGAATCTAATGTCAGGGTACCTAATGGAACATTAAATGTAATATGTGCAAGTATGTTCTTTGAACGACATACTCGAGAAAATCTAAATTGAGTGAACCAAGCCTGAAATGGGAGTTGACATCTATGCTCTGAACATTTTACGCAGCAGTGGACTCAACAGAGAACGAATAAAAATGTACTTTCATTCCCAAAGGTCTTTAAATTGCCGTGAAATAGAATGCACATTACAACTCTCCGACATAGAAATCCTCTTATTTTTTAAATTGGACTTTTGAAGTATACGTTTTCGGGGGAAATATTTATTTTTGTGACTTCACTGTAGTTGGATACATAGCAGTAGAACATGTTCCCGGACTGAAAATGTACAAACGTAGTGCCTTACACTGAATCGCTTAGAATAATTATAAATTTTGTTTGTAAATAAAAATAACAACCCAACATGTGTTGCACGAGTGCTAATGAAGTTCACTATAAGGTACAGTTTGTAACTCGACAGATACCAATAGGGGTAGTTGAGCTATTGCCAGGTGCTTTGTATTATCTGAACAACAAATTTAATGGTGTTAAAAATTACACAGACTAACCGTTATGTTGGTGCACAACTGTTATGAGAATGTGTGGTAGATAAATATACGCTTAAAACACCGTTTAAATTTATACGTGTCGGAAAGTCAGTATGGAAAAACTACAAAACAAAACTCCTAGATAATGGTATTGTCCAAATTTATGAACAAATATTTACCCAGAATGATGTATTTGTTAAGCGTGATCTGTTCCGCCGCATTTAATTGTACAATATTACGGAGGCAGCGATTGTTAGGTAAAGGTAAAAAGACCGGAAAAATTCGCGGATACAGTGAGTGACCTGTAGGCTAGCCTCCAAGAATATATGAGCACTCGAGCAAACATCTGTTCGTTAGCTGCTCGCTTCCACGGCGAGATGGACATGTATTTAGTCACATGTTTGTTATTGCCTCAGCGACTTTCTGAAGGTATCAAGTAACTCAAGGTCCAATTGCGAAAGTGACACGAACTTACTTACAGTTGTTTGAAATTTATGTTGCGCCCAAACGAAAACGCGAATTTTTCAGGTCTCTAACAATAACCATGGTACAGAGCTACAGGTGTGCACGTAAGTCAATGAAACAAATTGGGGCAGAAATCTTTTCGCGATTATCAGGGGTCTCTTGCACGCCAGAAGCTAAAATTTCGTACTTTCCACCCTACCCTTGTGACTCTAAGTAAACGCCTTCTGTTACTTATACATACACGATACACATTAATGCAAATGTGTGAACCAGATGCGAGCCTTAAAACACTTCACCATGCAAGAGTGACACTTTAGTGCTCATGGTCAGGTATGGACAGTCAGTTCGTCCACGTCTTTATTTCCTCGGGGACGTGTACGTACGGGGACGGTGCTCGCAAAAGAGAAAGTGCACCGAGTCTACCCTTGAATGTAGACCTTGCCTCGTCCACATGACCGACACAGAGAAGACAATGTTCCTTACTCTAGGTCAGCAAAGGTCGTCCACGTCTTTATTTTCTTGACGACGTGTACATACGGGGACGGTGCTCGTGAAAGCCAAAGTGTATCAAGTCTGACCTTGAATGTAGACCTTGGCCGTGTTCGAATTCAGTGCAACGTGCCCTTGCTCACTCGCCTTTGAGCCTAAGCCATTGTTCCCTTCATGAAGTAGGTTGCATTTTGTGAATTCTATTCTAGGGCTCGAGAAGGGTAAGTGACTCGTGCCCTTGGCTGAAGGGGACATTCTAGGGTGCATATGAGCATTTGCTGTGAATTCGAACAGGATGTGTGACGTCACTACTGCGATGCACTGTTCAAGGGTTTGAAGTGTGGTAAGGGCCCTTTGATGGCCAAATCGAACACGGCTCTTGCCTCTTCCGCATGACCGACACAGAGAATACAAAGATCCTTGCGCTTGGTCAGCAAAGTTCGTCCATGTCTTTTGTTTCCTTGGGGACATGTACGTGCGGGAACGGTGCTCATAAAAGAGAAAGTGCATCAAGTCTGCCCTTGAATGTAGACCTCGCCTCTTCCGCATGACCGACACAGAGAATACAAAGATCCTTGCGCTTGGTCAGCAAAGTTCGTCCATGTCTTTTATTTCCTTGGGGACATGTACGTGCGGGAACGGTGCTCATAAAAGAGAAAGTGCATCAAGTCTGCCCTTGAATGTAGACCTCGCCTCTTCCGCATGACCGACACAGAGAATATAAAGATCCTTGCGCTTGGTCAGCAAAGTTCGTCCATGT
>PNEQ01104267.1:14658-62073 GCA_003012365.1 Medauroidea extradentata
AAAGATCCTTGCGCTTGGTCAGCAAAGTTCGTCCATGTCTTTTGTTTCCTTGGGGACATGTACGTGCGGGAACGGTGCTCATAAAAGAGAAAGTGCATCAAGTCTACCCTTGAATGTAGACCTTTCCTCTTCCGCATGACCGACACAGAGAATACAAAGATCCTTGCGCTTGGTCAGCAAAGTTCGTCCATGTCTTTTATTTCCTTGGGGACATGTACGTGCGGGAACGGTGCTCATAAAAGAGAAAGTGCATCAAGTCTGCCCTTGAATGTAGACCTCGCCTCTTCCGCATGACCGACACTGAGAAGACAAAGTTCCTTGCTCTTGGTCAGTAATTTCCTGTGGACGTGACGTGTCCCGCCAACTGGGCGACTCCTCGGACCACTGAGGTCTAATCGAGTAACCGCAATTGGCCGTCGGTGGAACGGTTGGAGGAGGGGGGAGAAGGGGCCGGATACCGCAAACAGACCTCACCAGAATTAGCATAACCTAATCTGCGCCGACACCCGCAATTAAAGCCCTGGGGTGGGTTTGGGGTTGGAGAGATACATTGCCCGAAGCGACGGACCTTTGAAGACACGGTCCGTCCATAACGTCGTGGAACCTGCCGGCAGCCGGAAATTACACACCGTGTCCGCTTTCACAATCTCCGGTTAAGGCCTCGCTCTTTAATTTTGCAGTGGGTTCGAAAATATTTTTTTAACGCAAACTAATACATATATCAAAAATTCATTCTTACAGTTTTAACACTTATATATCATCGTTTGTATCGTAATTTTTCTGTTGCAATACACCGAACGGATTTTTAGGTTTTGGCAATGAAATATTACATATTTTGTTGTCAAAATAAGCCAAAATGAACCAAAATAATTTTTTACAAGCAGACGAGACATTATTAAAAAAAAAAAAAACGCTCTGGCAAAATTGTCTAACGTATGACTGTACACAGTCTCAGATTTTTTCAAAGCATTTGGTTTCCAAAATATTTGAGTTATTTGCAATTGTTTGAAATAAATTAAATATTATGGCCTTAAGTTCCGTGCTGGTGTATATTTGGATCTCAAAAATGACGTTCGACGCTGAACTTTGTTTCGTCATGACAGTAGTGTTATAATTATACTAATCTCTCAATTTTTTTTTTTTTTTTTTTTTTTAATTCTAGACACTATTCGAGCTCAGTTGAAAACTTGACGTCAACACATACCTGATTTTTAACATTCGGTGAAGGAAAAAAAAGGAAAAGCTACAGGCCTATGAAACTTCAAAAAATTAAATTAAAATTTTGTAGTAGTAATTTAAACTATGCTATGTTATGGCATGATTATTGGTGACATATATTTATGGCCTTTCAAAATGGCTGAAAATAGAACTTTAGCAGTGCTTTTTTGAGTGTTCACTTGATCCTGGACCGTCTTTAAACGTGCGTTCGGTATCTCTATCTACGAAAAGTAAACACATTTAAAACAGTGCTTCTCTATTCTTATTATTTTTTATGTATAATGCTTATGAATATGGTTCTGGGGCACCTCAAAATGCAAAAAATAATAAAAAATGGATTTTTTGGCCTGCTGTCACGTAAAAATTACCAACCGGATAAATAAAACAAAAATAGGGAAGCATGCGTTGGACTTAACTGTGCACTTTCCGTAAGTAAAATAGTAGGGTCATATCTTACCTCTTAAAGTTACACAGGAAGAAAGCCACCAACCAAAACACTGCACGCCATTTTCGCACTCCGCGTATATTATATAGGCGACACGCTGTTGACGTACGAGCAAGTCTAGCTCTTATCCTTCCACTGTTTCCGACCTAAGACGTGCCATCTAGCGCGCGCAGTTAAGGGACTCTTAAGGGCGCCGCCTATCCGCGCGTTAGAGGCTCAGAAACGACGGAGCAGTAAGTACGACCTTGAAGCGCGCATCAAATGTCGCGTCGCCTCAACGAGCCAAGCGCTGAACTAGCGTGCAAGGTTCCCGCCGAACGGTTTTTACTATGGGACACTAAGCGGTGACCATATAATTTTACTGGTGAAAAGTCTGCAACTAAGTTCAGTGCAGGTCGCAATATGAGTTTCACATACATCCGGTTAGTACATTTTGAAGTACGGCAGTCTGGAAATATGGTGTTTTTAGCTATTTTGGAGGGCCCAGAAACAGTGTTTGTAATGAACGTGGCGTCTTGACAATGACCTTCCGACCTTGTCCGAAGTGTGTTTTCTTTTTGTACGTTGGCACAATGGCGGCAAGTGGAATAGTTTCGTTGATAAAAAAAATCTGTTTATGTACACACTGCAGAGCATTTTAAGTGCGTGGCTGGTGCATGGACGGCGTTGCAGCGTATCACGAGTATTATTTTTTACGCGAAACCGCTTAACTTAATCATACTATGTTTATCTATGTAAATAACACACACTTGAAACTATACTTCTATGTTTCCAAAAAATTCAGCACGCTTGTTATAACCATGCTTTTCTGGCCTCTCAGAATGACTAAAAACGGGTATTTTAGTCTGTTGTAACTCCGAAAATATTATCTGAATTCGTCAAGTGCAAAGCGAGAGACTTTACTTCATACTATTCAAAAATAAAATGAGGTCACCACTTAAAGTCGCGTAGGAAAAAAGATTACAAGGAAACCCTTGCACGCCAGTTTGGCGCGCTGCGAATAGAGGCGATGTACTTCTCGTTAAGCGTGGGACACTGGCTCTTATCGCTACAATGTTCCAACGCGTCAAAGGTGGAAAACTCGTTCTTTTAATGCAAAATTAAACACAAACCACGAAGTCATATGTAACTGGTAAAATAAAAACCTAGACTTAGCAAACTAAAATTCACCTTGAACTTTAAACAAAAACAAACCGTGTGGTACAATGAAAGTTGACGAATCGTAACCATATGACGAGCGTGCATACGAGTGATGGTAACGTAAAATGGCGGCGTACCGTTACATGAGACTATCAATATACACCAACATTCTTTAAAAAGCTTTTGTAACAAAACAAAAGGGTTACTCCGTGTAGATTCGAACATTAACACTGTAATATATGATAATTAACTACAAATATTTTTCTGTTACATATTACATTATCTTGCAGTCATGTTTATATATTGGTACACACGCAATCGTTTACACAAAATAAGAGGTACGTAGGCCCTATCAAGTGTCATCCCCCTGGTCCAGATAATACGTGGAAATGGCGTAAGAAAAAAAATCTGAAAGGTGGTATTGTTCTCGACGTTCGTAACGATACGCCCTTATTGCTTCCCTTTGTAATGAGCTGCAGGCGTTGTAAACGCATCGTAAGAGGTCTTAATCGTTGCAACAATTACTTCTCGAAATGTATTTCACTAAGATGAATTTTTATGTCAGTAAATAAAAGAAGCACAGCTACCGGACATCAAAGCTAATTCATAAAAGAATAACAGTGGAAATTTAATTGATTAGCTTGATTTTTGTAAGATAGGAAAATATACGCGTACGTAATGTGTTTTCGTAAAATTGTACGTGGTTTTAGAAGTACAAAAATGTAATAAAATTAATTTGTGGGAAATGCAGTTAATAAATTGCTTACTATCTTGTTATTTGCTTTACGGTAAATCTTCGATCACGATCAGTCAAAAATTGCATCTTGATAGCTGGCGAACCAGGGAACTCAACATTGTAATAATTTCGCTTAATGTAATTCATATAACTTCAAGAATCTTAGTGGAATAAATATGAGAACTAGGTACTGTTCTGAACTCTAAAAATTATAAGTTTATGTTTGGTTGAAACATTTCTTGAAGGTAGAAATTGGTTTTTGGTTTACCATGCATTAATTAGGAACGGTAAATACGCATTTTTTTAAAGGATACAGTTGCGTAATGCTATTGCAAAATATACCCAGAATAGGGAAAGTGATAAGAGCATGAACCCCATTAATGTGGCCGCCTGTGTGGAAGCATCTTTACTCAACGGTGGAGGAATTTTGTACGTTCGAAGTCTAGAAGTGCGGATGCTGTAAAGACGAGACAGGACGCACGTCACGTATCTCCCTGGCCTCTAGGCACGAATCATGTAAGGCCGTTCATGTGTGATATTAATAATTTTATTTGAGTACGAAATTATGTCAGTTTTGTAGACGTCACTTGAGACTGTGTTTTCCTCTTATAGAAACAATTTTAGCATGGATAGTATTCAAATAACAGCATGTCAAAGTCAAAATATGTGTGACTTACGGGCGCATACAACTAAGGAAAACTATCAGACTTACTAAAGTGAAATAATTTACTCTAAGATTATATGTCGCGGCCTGATAGACAAAAGTTATTAAAATATGAAAGGTCGCATCTTTGTATTTTTAAAATATTGCTGAAAATATGGTTTGTATTGCCGAAAATTAGCGACATCTTAGGTGCACTAAAAACCAATACCATTTTATTTCATTCAAGTATTTTGTTTTTGACCAATAGCAGCATTCATCCTGATTACAACGATACAAAGTTTATAGCAATGCGAACTGTCGACTCGTTGTGGTGTATGTGTGCAGTAACAATTGCGCGTCCCCTTCTTCGACGCGACGATTTCTTACGCTCGTCTTTCTTATGTGGGTAGAGAGCTAAAGCGACATAACCTCATCCTTCCACGCCCTTCCTCAGACTGAAGCGCGCGGAATTTTTATCTAGCGAGTCCCCAAATGCCGCTACGCCAGCGTGTACCCCGTCTCAGTCTTTGGGTACTCCGGCATGCATTAGTAGCTAATTATGGCGCAAGGAGGGATTGAGTGCGTCTCAAGGCAGAGTCTTATACGCCTTAGTATAACATGCAAGGTATTAGGAGCTCGCGGGCTTCATGGGCTGAGCAAGTGTTTTCTGGAGGCATGGCTGCAATTGTGGCCATGCACTCACCCCCGAAGAGAGCAAGAGTTACATAAGGGCACAGAAAAACCAGGACAAATAGAGTAGGGTACTGGGAAAAGCTGTGCGACAGGGCGCGCAGGGTATAAACCACAATAATTAAGGTTAGGGCATGAAGAAAGTAGGCCATTTATTTAATAATTCGTTTTCGAATTTGCAGAGAAAGATGTGTGTCGGGGAAATGTGACGTCTCATTGGCTGGCGGCTACAGCCAATGAGAAGAGGGCGCTGCTCAGAGAGCTTCGTGTAGGACTCTGAGCTCTCCTAGCGGCCATGAAGCGCACGGGGAGCGCGCACTAGCCTTTCATACAGTGTCTGCGACCGCTTTAGCTGTCTATTAACATGATTCAGACCATATATTCCGAGTTTCATAAGAATATGAGAGAGATGCTGATATTCGCTAGTATTGAATAGCCTTAACTGGCGTGCAGCCTTCTCTCCTGTATCAGACTTTCAGCAGTGGCGGTGTTATTTTATGACGTATGACACCATTCAAAAGTGAAATGCAGACGGTAAACAGGCCCGCGTAATCTAGGCGATCTGGTTAAAGCCCCAGTTCGTCTTTTTTCGAGCCCCAATAGAGTTTGAGTAGGGCACAAACTTTAATTTTTACTCAGCTCAGCTTAGTATTTCAAATCGCCCTCCGCTTGTAATCGTTTCTCGTTGTCCAATTGAAAAAGGCTTCGGTTTCCGGCATCTAAATTATTATTAGAATAAAATGCCAGTAGAATTTTTATTTCCTATATTTCCTTTTTCGTATACAGCCCCCATTATTTTATTGTCTCTACGACCTCCACACAAATAAACTCTCAGCCTCTTACAGTTCATTGATCATTTCATTTTGAAGCCACGCACTCTTGTTTCTACTGATTTTTGTGATAATTAGTTTTTTAAACTTAAACGAGAGCAGATATCAAAAATAAGTTTGGCAGGTTTATTTAAAACTGTTATTTTTTCCGTGATTTCTAATATACTCAAAACAAGAAAATACACGGTTATAATTCAAAAGTCATTTACCAGAATTTCGTTATTTACATAATAGTTAAAACCATATTTACTGCCTTGAACAAATTAGCCGACATGGAGTAGACAATTTTAAACAAAACTGCCAAACAGATTTTTTATCTGCCCTCGTTTAGGCGTGAAATATTAACATCGTTAGTAAAAAGTAGAAACAAGAGAGTATGGCGTCGTCGACGACCCAGATATTGGTTCCCGAGCTCGCAGCGTTGTCCCGGAGTTCCGACTGCGCCACGCGGCCCTGCGGCGTCGATCGATCGATTCTTCGTCCCGGGGAGGGTTGGTTGTCGACCGCGTGGGGTGGGTTCACCCCCTCGTCTGTTCCAGCCTCACCCCCTTCCCCTATACAAGCCCAACCCTCCCTCGCTGGACCTCTCGTAGAGATGAGCGCCGCTGCCGGCCTGGGGACGCCGACGCCACAGACGTCCGTACGTCGACCTTCCGGAGCGGACACCCCGCCCGCCCACACGGACCGCAAATTCCTTGCCAGACGAGAGATCCCGCCGAGAGACACAGTCTTCGCGCCTTGTCCTCCAACCAGTAGCAGGGTCAGCGTGGATGGGCTGCAGCTGCCCACACCACCCAAGATACACGAGCTCGGTTTGAAGTCGTCGTATTCGATTATTTTATTTTTCGCTTTTACGTAATACTGAGAGTAAAAGTGTCGAGTATAACACAAGCATGGTAGTTAAATTTCCAACGTTTATGTAGGACACACTCAATCATTAGGGTAACGATTATATTTCGGAAATATTTTTGCCCCACTTTGTTTCAGTGTCTCACGTGAACATCGTAAGCTCTGCTTCAAGGTTATTGGCAGCGTGTCTTTGTTCAGACACGTTTTTTCATTTGACTGCACCAATCATAGTAACTAGGGACAGGGAAATTTCGCGAATTCAATGACCTGCATGTTGGAATCAACTATACTATGCATACTCAAGACCTGACTATTTGTCAACCAGCTGCTACTCAGTAGAACAGACAACGAACGAATAGACGGGACTTGAATATGTATAGTAAAATGGATTCTAGTCTGCAGGTCATTAAATTTCCGAAATTTTCCTGTTTCTATAAAGATTATTGTGACTCCGTACGTCTGTAACTTGCCAAGGCAAGTGAGAGTTAAATCACCCAATCACAGACGACGTAGCAGAGCTGCAGATAACGCATTGAAAGTAAATGTTGCAAAAATATTTTTGCCATAAAATTGTGTGTCTATCAGTAGAGGCCGGAAAATTTCGCGGATTCAATTACCTGTGTGTTAGAATGTACTATCCTATGGAAACTCAAGTCCCGACTATTTGTTCACTAACCGCTACTCAGTGGAACAGCAGACAATGAACGAATAGACGGAGCTTGAATATGCATAGTACAATGGATTCTAGCATGCGTGTCATTGAATTCGCGAAATTTTCTGGCCCCTATCTATCAGTCATACAAATTTATATTATAAAATATTGTATTACTGCCTTTGGCATAAATATAAATTAAAAGTTCAACTGCCAAGCCTGTACAGCAGTGCTAGGTAAATATAATTTTCGGTAGAATTGCAAATTCCTTATGTATACCTAGCTTTGTACGCTATATCGATATTGCACGGATCCAACAGAAATCTGTAGTCTAATTGTTTGACACGTACGAAGAGGTTCGTGGTTTTTGTTGACGGCTTTGAAGGGGGGAGATTTTTCGGCTCTAATGTGTTGTTACAACGCATCAGGTGATTGTGTATAAATCATACATGGGGGAAAAAATTATTATCGCAGTAAACCATTGACTACGTACGGATGTGATAGACAACTTTGTTAGTACACACACACACACACACACACATATATATATATATATATATATATATATATATATATATGGATTAATTTATTTTCTGCTCTTTTTTATTTGAATTTACATATTAATAGGGACCCTGTTTTTTCGTGAAAAGAATTTTGCCCCAGTCTGTTTCAGTGCCTTACATGCACATATGCAATTCTGCTTCATGGTTATTGGCAGCGCGTATGTGTGAAAAGCCATACCTCATTTGACTGAGCCAGTTACAAAAACTTTCCTGCAACACCACACGTCTGTGATTTGCCAGTGGAATCCCAAGGCTCGTGACAGTTGAAATATCCAACCACTGACCACGGAGCAGAACTGCAGCTGTGCATGTAAGGCACGGAAACAAAGTGGGGCAAAATTCTTTTCGCGAAAAACAAGGGTCACTACATATTAGTATCAGTGGCGAGGCGTGATAGTGTTCCGAGGCAAGCTATGTAAGATCTGACTATACAACTTTGTGCACGTGGCAGTTGTGTTGTTGAGACCTAGGTGTATTACTGGCGGATTCATACCTTGCCTCTTGCATAGCTACTGACTATGGTGGGTGTGTGCCTCACCAGTCTAATGGTTCCACAGGCAACTGAGAATTCTGTGTAGTCATTGCTAGAGACCGGAAAAATTCGCGGGTTCACTTAGACGTAGGCTAGCCTGTAAAAATATTTGTGAACTGAAGCAGACAGCAGATGCTGATTAGCTGCTTGCTGTTAAAGTGATACAGATCTGTAGAGACACTGGAAAATCTCGAAAATGTTTAAAATAGTCTCCAATAAACTGTGTTATATTAACCGTGACAAGTGTGAACAGTTTTGGGACAAATCACACACGCTGTGTGTCCAAGCTGTGCAGTTCTAACTGGGCCTGTTGTAGAGAGAAAAAATGCTTCAAATAAACTATAGCCAATGTTGATACAAAACATTCAGTGTTATATACATCACGTTGGAGCCTAGCAAACAGTCAACTATTCCCGCGATTTTCCAGTGTCTCTACAGATCTGTTATTAGGTACATTTTTATTATTGGCTCAGAGACTTCCAGGAAGTGTTAATTAAGTCGAAGTCCAATTGCGAAAATGATACAAACTTATAGTTGTTGGAATTCTAGCTTGTTCCCAATAGAAAACGCGAATTTTTTTAGGTCTCTAAACATTGCAAATAACTGCTTGCCGTAGAACACTTCATTCATCGCCACTGATCAGTAAGAACATTTAAAAAGTTTTGAAAAAACGCATTCTAACCATTGAAATTTTTCTTAATGGCATTCCCAAATCTCATAACTAGGGCCACGATTTTGTCGCGAAAAGATTTTTGCCACACTTTGTTTCAGTGACTCACGTGCACATCGGCAGTTCTGTTTCAAGGTTATTGGCAGCGTGTCTTAGTTCAGACACGTTTCTCATTTGACTGCACCAATCAGAATAAGATTATTGTGAGTCTGTACGTCTATAATTTGCCAAGGCCAGTGAGAGTGAAATCATCCAACCACAGACGATGTAGCAGAGCTGCAGGTGTGTACATGACGCATCGAAACCAAATGTTGCAAAAATCTTTTCGCCATAAAATCGTGGCTCTACTCATAACTCTGCATCAACGTTTTTGACTTCATTTTGCTTACGCACTGTCCTCTAAAATTGCTAGGAATGATGCCATTTATCGCCCTCTTCTAGGCGCTGCCTACCAGAGACGTGTGTTCTGAGCTAGGATAGTGATTTTCACGTTAAATTATATTCGACGATGCTCACTCATTTTTAACAATAAATCTTTAGTACAAAATTAGGTAGGTGTTTTCGAGTAGTTTTTTTATGCTCAATTGTTAGGGTCACGGAATTTTTGCGAAAAGAATTTTGTCCCAGTTTTTGTTTCAGTGCCCTACGTGACGTGCACATCTGCAGCTATGCATCATGGTTATTGGCAGCGTGTCTATGCGAAGTGACGTCTCTCATTTGGCTGTGCCAACCACAGTAATGTGACTGCAACACCGCATGACTGTAATTTGCAGGTAAAACCCCAATACACGTCAGAGTTACAACATCCAATCACTGACAACGAAGCAGAATTGCAGCTGTGCGCTTAAGGCTCTGAAACAAACTTGGGGCAAAACGCTATTCGCGAAACGTTCGTGGCCCTATCAGTTGCTGACAGTTTTCAAATTATTGAAAACAGCCTAAAATAGCATACAGCTATTTGGGCCACTCAGAGACGAGCAAAAACGTCAGTGGTGGCATCTGTCTTATTTCGACAGATACTGAGTACTGAACCACGTTTAATATAATATCGTGTTTCTACTGTTTCCGAGGTAGCAATTTTTTTAAGTTTAAACGAGAGCAGATATAAATCTGTTTGGAGGTTTTATTTAAAGCGTGTTTCTCCATTTTTTTTTCTTCAAGTCAGTAAATACTTTGCTTTCGACTAGTCATGTAACTAACGAAATTTTTGTTAATTGACTTATTAGTAGAAAACGTACGCTTTTGTCTTGAGAAAAAAACTATCACAGCGAAAACCACTTAAAACAAAACTGACGAACATTTTTTTTGTATCATCTCTCATTTAAGCTTAAAAAAATTGTTATCGGAACACAGGGTTAGCTTGGCACATAATTCCCTATCCCGTCTCCTGCCACGGCTTTGGAGTTAGGCGCATATTTACACACTACGTACGTAATTATGAGCACGCGTTCTTGTGTATATAGAAAAGTATATGCATGTGTTATGTATGCATACGTTCGTACTATAACAGGCTGTCCAGAAACTGCCGCATAATAAGCGCACAGCGTGAATCCTGCGGTAAATTTGAGACGAAAATGTTAGTGGCAAAGTATTGTACGTCGAAATTTTACCAGCACGGTGTGGCAACGCTGCACGGATAAAGTCCACTCTTGAGCTCTACGTCCAGCTATTATTTTATTTATGTTACGTCAAGTAAATGTAGAATAATGTTTGGACTGCTCGGGATTTGAACCTGCATCTATAATATTCAGATCAGAACAGTAGTAGTAAGATAAGTAAGGTATGTGTGGAGCGTTAAGAGGGAACCACGGTCGTAGAAGAACAGGTCTAGACACTCGCCTATCTACCAATGTATTTTGCTTGACTCCCTTGTTGTTTGGCTGTAGTTCGTCAAGTTACCGAGAGTGTTGTACTTTTTGGCGCCGTAATCCAGGCTGTCGGGCCCAAACTCCGCCCACTTGTTTCCATTGTTAACATTATAAAATAAATAAAGGTTTCTGGAGCCATGATTTAAAATTGTGAGCGAAGGAAGTGTTTCATTAATTGATAAAAAAAAATACGTTTTGATAAATTGTTTATCTTGGTGTGACGGAAGTGGGCGGAGTTTGAGCTCGACCGCCCGGATTACAGCGCCAAAAACGTATAGCATTATCGGTAACTTGGTGAACTGCAGCCAAACAACAAGGGGGTCAAGTTTCCAGGCGAGTGTCCAGACCTGTTCTTCTACGGCCGTGGAGGGGACTAACTACAGTGCAATGTTGCCACATAGTGTGTTCTAACCGTCATCGTACAACACGGTGATTTCCGTCTACAATTTATCCCAGGATTCTCGTGGTGTCTGGTATCATGAGATGAGAGGATGTGAAGTGAACTCAAGATGGCTGATGTGATGTGATGTCTGTTAGAGAGTTCTAATATAAACGTGCGGAGGGCTGTTGTAGCAATGGTCCACCACGGTGCATCTGATAACGTGTTATGAATGGCCGTCGTCTGTGAGCAGGCGTCCACTTCTTGCCACGCCCCTGGTAGGTCTATATGTCTGTTAGCCGAGACTTTGTCGACGTGTGGATTGCCTGCTGCGCTTCGACATTCGTTTTCATTAGTGCCCTGAATTTATATCTGGCCTCGGGCCGACCAAAGATGTTAGAAGGGTCCAGATGGAGCATGCCGACGGGAATTGTAACCAAACAAACGCTTGACGTGGCTGGTATCAATATGGCTGACTAATTAAAAAATTGAGGAAATATTAGTTAGGAGGTGTGTAAACAGGGCTAAAATATAGAGTTTTCAAACTAAAACATCAATTAAAGAGCATAATACATTAATTTACCAATAAAAATACCAGTCTGATGTGAACTTTTGAGGTTAAAGCAGTATGGCGGCTGACAAATTTGGTGGCTACCTCTCCCCCCTCTTGGCTTCTCTCCCCTCGCCGTCATTTAGACCTTATGCTACCCCCGTGTCGCCAACACAGTCCTCCGTGGACGTCCGCTCTCCAAGATAAGACGTTCACAAAACAATACCAGATTGGCCATGGAGGAAGCAGACATCTTCACTTCACAACCAGGATTATGTTTATGGCATAGAACATTTTTCTTTAATCACTGTGGAAACCATGGCTCATGATTGGAGGTTGGTTATATGGTTTTTTAAAGATGAGTCACAAATATTCAGTAGCGGCGCACCAAGGTTATTTTTGGCCCCGTTATACGGGGACACGTTGAAAACGAAAGAATGACGCCAGCTATGAACATATTACATTGAATCCTAGCAAACAGTCAACTTTACCCACCACATGTCATTAGAGATGATGGTTAGAGACACTGGAAAATCGCGAGAATGTTTAAAATAGTCTCCAATAAACTGTATTATATTCACCGTGACACGTGTGAACAGTTTTGGGACGAATCACACACGCTGTGTGTCCAAGCTGTACAGTTCTAACTGGGCCTGTTGTAGAGAGACAAAATGCTACAAATAAACGATAGCCAATGTTGATACAAAACATTCAGTGTTATATACATCACGTTGAAGCCTAGAAAATATTCAAGTATTCCCGCGATTTGCCAGTGTCTCTAATGATGGTTTATCGCGGGAATACTTGACAGTTTGCTGGATATCAACTCACGTTCAGCTTACCAGAAGATTACTGGCTTTTCGCTTGTACGTGAAGCTGTTACCCTACCTGACTAAACCAATAAGAATCTCGCTGTTGTAATATTTGCTGCCTGTTTTTTGTCTCCAGACAGCTACGTTGTGTCAGACAATCATCCAATCATTCATATTGCTAGGAACTACAGCGTTTTCAAGGGTATGTTCGCACACAATTTTTTCGCGATATATCTTCATCTCTAATCATTGTCCCTAATGATCGTATTTTATAGTCTTGCACGTGTGAACAAGTGTAATGACTTATCGTTCAATGAGTTATCGCAGTGCGGCTGGTTCGTAATTATTACCGAATTAAAGCAAAACTTTACAAACGCACGAATACACTTAAGCCTAATACAAACGACAATTTTGGAATGGGAAGATAATTAAAATAAATGTACGTGAAACCTTAGTATGTATTTCAGAATTACAAAAAAATATTATGCACAAAATGTTCTGCATGAACTGGTTTTGAGTGAATGCGTATGGATGTAAGAATTTTACACCATCTTATTTCAATCCCTTATAACTAGAGACAGGAAAAATTCGCAGGTTCACTGGCCTGTAGGCTAGCCTGTAAGAATATATGAGAACTGAAGCAGACAGCAGATGCTCATTAGCTGCTTGCTGTTAGTGATATAGGTGTGTATTAGTTACATTCCCATTATTGGCTCAGAAACTTCCAGGAAGTGTCAAATAAGTCAAAGGCCAATTGTGAAAGTGACACAAACATACAGTTGTTGGAATTATAGCTTGTGCCCAAAAGAAAACGCGAATTTTCAGGTCTCTAACAATAGCCAATATATGTGCAAAACCTTCAGTGTTATACATAGCATGTTGGAGCCTAGCAAATAATCAACTTCCCGCGATTTACCCGTGTCTCTACACATAAACCTCTCAGACATAGTTGTGTAGTGAATGTCAAACCATCTGTATAATGGGCACCTTGAAGCTAAATCGTGAGTGGCCGCATTACGTTGTGTTATACCGAGTTGTATGGGTATTACTAGGGCCACGATTTTGTCGCGAAAATGTTTTTGCCCCACTTTGTTTCAGTGTCTCACGTGCACATCGGCAGCTCTGCTTCATGGTTATTGGCACCGTGTCACCGTGTCTTTGTTCAGACATGTTTCTCATTTGACTCCACGAATCTGAAACAGATTATTGTGACTCTGTACGTCTGTAACTTGCCAAGACAAGTGTGAGAGAAATCATCAAATCACAGACGATGAAGCAGAGCTGCAGATGTGCACATAACGCACTGAAACCAGATGTTGCGAAAACTATTTCGCCATAAAATTGTGGCTATATTTATTACTTGTCTCTACTGCATGCACCGAGGCTGTACAGTACCGACCAAACACCACCTTACTTTGTTTCTGTTCAAAACACGCCACTGGTTGTAAGGTTTTTAATCTCCTTGCACGATACGCGGGTAGTGAAAATATTTTTTTTTATTAATATAACCTAGCGAGGCAGCGCAACGGGAACATGTTGGACTGACATTCGGGAGGACCCGCGGGTTCGATTCCCGGCTCCGGCCATCCACTTTCAGTTTTCCTTGAAATCGCACCAGGCGAATGGTGGGATAGTTCCTTAACAAATACCTTGGCCGACTCCTGCCGTTGTACCTAGTTGTGTGTCACCGTCTTTAATGTCCTCGCTTATCGACGAGACGAAAAGTCCACTTTCCTTGAATAATATAGTGAACTTTTTAGTTTGGGTAAAGAAGCGACCGTAGGTAATGTTTACCGAGCCGATAGGGTAGGAAGTTGGATTTATATCAGAGACATCACAGAATCGATTCATTCCCTTTACACAGGGCTTATTTTTCAACAGTAGATTTTCCATTATTGCAAAGCATGGCCAAAAACAGCATGATAAGCACGCCACTATAATCCTGGGCTAAATTGAAGATGAAATTGTCAGTGGCAAAATGTTGTACGACGTCATTTTACACTCACAATGTGGCAAAATAGAAACTGTTCTTACTCCCATCTTGCGCTCCACTTTAAGGCCCGTTTAAGATAACTTTAAGATACTGTTGTGACCTACATATTATGGTTGCCGGTAAAATCCCGAGCAGTCAAAACATTATTCTATGTTTACTAACGTACATGACATAATGCCTTGACGTGGTGCGCAGGATGAGACTTTCTTCGTGCAGTGTTGCCACTTTGTGCATTAAAAATGTCATCGTTCAAAATTTTGCCACTAACATTTTAGTCTCCAATTTCACCCATGATTCGCACGGTGTGCTTATTAAGCCGTTGTTTCAGCACATCCCGTATAGTGCAAACGCTGATTAAATTTACTTGTAATGCATGTTTCCCATTACAAGCGAATGCACCTGTGTTCGAAAAAAATATGGTTTTTATTATTGTGTGTTTGTCGCAAGCTCGTAAAGCATTTAGACGAACGCATAATTGACGTTTCCTGATGTTTACACGTAAAATTAACATCATTGCACGGCCGTGTTGCAATAGGAAATGACGCATTGTTCGCATGTAAATATGCTTCAGTTTGGCCAGTGTGATTCCCGTGCGTTCCTAATTGCTCCGTAATGTCAACCGACGTCTCGCGTGGTTGCGGTCGTATCGATTATTGGACCACAATGCGCCGCGTGATATTAATTTTGCAAATTCACTTATCGATCATTGTGTTGGTTCTGAATGGGTTTCTGTGAGTGTGCTCCACGCTAATGCTGTCGAGAACAATAGTTGCCACTGTTGGAGACAATAACTGTTTTGCATACAGAGAGCATACGACCTGTTTTCCTTGTGTTATAAATCACTTCTCATTATTTAAGTTAAATAACCCCAACGTTTTTCAATGACATTTCATTTAGATGCTTCAAAGCTTGCCTTTTGCTTGAAATTAGGGGTTGTGTTGTAGTAAATTGTCAAATTAATTAAACCCCAGTAACGGGCAGGAAATAAAACTGTATATAAGGCGTAAATCAATATTTACGAGTAACTTATGCTACGATAGTAAAATAGTTATTCCTTGTCTAAGAACCTGTGTTAGTAATTTATTAATTTCTGTCGTAATATACGAACTGGGACAATAAATGTACATGTTTGATTGACTTGATAGTGCTTCATATAATGTATCATAATAGTTTCACATTTTGCCTGATTTAAAAGCTCACATTGTATATCAAATGACGAGAAATTTTAGATAATGTATTTTGACATAAGGTCAAAATTGCAGATCATAATTTAATTGGAATCGTACACTTAAATTGTCTGTGCAGTTACAGAGTTGTTGTTCTCGCATGGTTTATAATAATAATTATTATTATCATAATTATTATTTTTTTGAATTTAGACTAGCAACATTTCTTTATTGCATTTTATTTCGTGTAACGTCCGCAAACACTTCAGAATAATTCAAACATGGTGTTAAAATTATTTAAAGAAATATATGTTTCGCATAGTAATAATCAAATGTCTTTATTTTAATTGTGGCGAAGTTAAGATATTCTCACCTTCTCTTACACTTAACCACAAACAACAGGAAAAAAAATTGCACTTAAAATTGCATACATAAACCTTTATGATGATATTATGATATTTGTTATAGTAATGTATCAAGATAGTAGCTTATGATAAAGTAAGTCGAAAATGTTTTATCGATTTCTTCCTAATGGAACAAAGTGAATTATATTGGAAATAATGTTACTGTGAAAATGACTTCAAAATGTCACTTCTGTAAATAAAACAGGTCCTGTTTTTATTGTTTAACACTAGTTAGATTAATTTTTCTTAAATTGAAGTATTCCACTTTATATTTATATAAATTTAATTTCATTTGTTGTCATTTTTCAGCGTAGCATTACTCCCACTGAATTCACATGACTGACAAATTATAAACACTTTTTTTTTACCAATTATAAATTCCATCCCCAATGCAAAATTAACACACTCCATCCTAAATTAATTCAATTGCACTTTTTTTTAAATGAAACTTTCCTGGTAAATTAAGGGTCGTACTACTTTTTACCAAAGAGAATTTTCTACTTAGTTTTATGTCATATTCAGTTGACACAGTCCGTACCCACGGATTATCTGGTATCCTGTATAATCTAGAGATACGTACAACACTTGTAAAACAGATTAAACAGTAACCAAATTTGTTCATCTGAGACGTCCGTTAAGTTTGATCAGTGTACCGTCGCCTAGTATTAGCTACATGAAATATTGTTTTATTTATTAGTATGAATTCTTGTGTTTTTTTTCTCGTCATTTATTGCAACTGAACTTCAGATTATTAAGAGCGCCGCCTTACCTGCGTTTATAAGTGACGGAGCGATAGGCCTAAGGACGTCCTTGAAACGCGCATCTGAATTAGCGTGCACGATTCTCGCCGATCCATATTTACTAAGGGACTTCAAGCGGTGAACATATAATTGTAATGATGAAAAGTGTGTAGCAAAATTTGTTGTACGTTTGTGGATTTCACATACATCCTTTTTGTACATTTTGAAATATGGCAGTCTAAAAATGCCGTTTTTAGCTATCTTAGAAGGGGTTAGAATTAGTTTTTAGCACTTTTTTTTAACAGTGACATTGCGTTCTTGTCCAAAATGTGTTTTCGTTTCATACATTGGCACAATAGGCACACGTGAAGTAGTTTTCTGATAAAAGAACATGTGCCAACACACTACAGCGGATTGTAACGCGTGATAACCTGCTCGCTTGTATTGATTTACTTTCTGCCTGCAGGATGGTTGGAGCATGTGGGTTTTTTAAGACAGCAATGGTGGTAACAGTGATTTAAATAACTGCGCAATGTAGCATTCACAAACGCAGCATGTTTATTATTTTATTTATTGCAATTCGATAATCTTGGATCAGAGTTTTCTCACACGTACATTACTAATCAATTAAAACTCTCGAAAAAAAAACTACCGAGAAACATTATATATATATATATATATTTTTTATTTTTTTTTTTTTTTTTTACGGCCTGCTTACAGTTCATTTCTTCATGGCAATATCAAACATGTTCATGAGTGATTTGTCTTTGTCAAGAAGGTCTATAGGTTTGTTTAATTAGCGGTCGCCCCTTAACGGCTATTCAAAACGTAAATCATTATTTAGCTTTCTAAACTCGGTTTCTAACCATTATTCATGGAGAACATTATTCAGCAGGCTGATAAGGGCCCATTATTTCAAATTTATTGAGCTCTACTGTTAACGGACTCTTGCTCAATTAACGTACCTTGAATATTATTCTGCTGGAAAACTTGTTTGTGACACATGCTTTACGATCAGGAATGTATAAGAATGACTCATTCGTACTAACTATTACATTTATTTAGTTTGTTGCCTACTTTTGCCAGCCACGATCCGTTGTTAATGTAATGCTGGAGACATTAAAATATTTTCTGAAAAACCTTAAATAAAATTATAAATAGAGAATGTGGTTTACTGCGGGAAAAGTTGACTGTCTGCTAGGCTTCAATGTAACGTTTTAATTTCTGAAGCTTTTATTTCGTTACTGGCGAGTCCCTTTTTGATTGGGTCAATGATAACTCTGGTGCGATGCTACTGGACGTCCTATGATTCGTCTGTAAACAACTAGACTGTGCTACATGACCGTCGGCCAATAATACATGACGCATGACGCTACACTGATTTGCAGAATACGCTGGCAGAAAACATTGTCTCGATTTTCCACCTTCTCTGATTATAAAGTGTTTTAACAAATACACAGATTATTTTCAAAAAACGTTATGAATAGAGACCGGAAAAAATTCGCGGGTTCACTGACCTGCAGGCTAGCCTCCAAGAATATATGTGAAATCGTGCAGACAGCAGCTGTTTATTAGCTGCTCGCTGACAAAGTGAAATGGGCCTGTATTCAGCTACAGTATTAGTAGGGCCCAGTAGTTTTCGCGAAAAGATTTTTGCCCCACTTTGTTACAGTGTCTTTACGTGTACACCTGTACCTCAACTTCATGATTACTGGCAGAGTGTTTTTATGCGGAGTTATTAATTTAACTGTGCCTATCAGTAGACGGATAACTGCGACACATCACGTCTGTGATTTGCGGGTTTAACCTCTACACGCTGGGTGCTACGGCATCCAATCACTGACCACATAGCAGAGATGCAGGTGCGCACGTAAGGCACTGAAACAAAGTGGTGCAAAAATCTTTTCGCGAAAACTACCGGGCCCGTAGTATTAGCATTGACTCAGCTACTTCCAGGAAGTGTCGAGTAAGTCAACGGCCAATTGTGAACGTGATACAGATGTATAGTTGCTGGAAGTCTAGCTTGCGCCTAAAAGAAAACGCGAATTTTTCAGGTCTCTGGTTATGAACTGACGGGCGGATTCATAAGTTTCCAACAGATTATACACTACAACCGAATATAAAATTGACTCCAAAATAATTATTTTCTAGTGACTCAGCATAATATAACTATTTAGTTGGGAATTTTAGTACATAAATTAAACGCTTTTATACACTACGTACGTAGAGTTATTAGTAGAGGCGTGTAAATTACTCGTTATTATTTGGCACTAGGCTACGCTCTTAAAAATAGTTTGCAACTATTCCACACATACGTATTAGGAGCGCTAAGAATGTAAGTATAGTATAATTGCATCCCAGACATCCATGGTAGCACTCCTAAACTTTTATATACCAAACTTGTATTGTAACAGTTGTAGAAGTTAGCATATTTACAAGATTTACAAGACGAAAGTATGGTAACTGTACCATACTGCGTTTAGGTTATTTACTTCCTAAACATTTTAGGAAGTTTTTTTTTACAGTGAGGCTGCACTTGCCTGTACACACCCAACACACTCCGTGACGTTACAGACCCTGAACTTTCGTATTTTTGTATGCCCTCATTACAAGATAGTGGGCATTTCACTGTTGACGTTGTATCATTGGTAGAGATGATGGTTAGAGATGGTGGTATATCGCGAAAATGTTTTGTGCCAACATACCCTTGAATATACTGTAGTTTCTTGCAACATATCTGATTCGATGATATACTCCTGACACAACGTAGCTGTCTGCAGACCGATAACAGGCATACGATAATACAATATCGGGATTCTTATCGGATCAGTCAAATGGGGTAACAAATCCAAGTACATGCTAAAGCCAGTAACCTTTTGGTAAGCTGAACGTGTGTTGAAATCCACCAAACAGTCAAGATTTCCCGGGATAAAGCATCATCTCTAATGATGGTTTATTGACTGTTCGCTGGGTTCAACGTATGTTCAGCTTACCAGAAGATTACTGGCTTTCTCTTGTACGTGTTGCCCTATTTGACTGAACCTCTAAGAATCCCGCTATTGTAACAGAAACAGCATCAGAAGTCAGATAAGAATAATTAGAAGTCCAGTCTGCTTGTAGATAATAACTCGAATATCAAGTACTGTGTGTGTATATGAGTGTGATTCTGCTAGAACCTTTGCGTGAAATGTGAAAATAACAATTCACGAATCACTAAGTGAACCGGGCTGTCTCTCCGAAAGTATTACAGGCGAGAATGTAATACAAGAAGCCTTTATTTCACTGAACTCAAATTAAGTTCATCTAGAAAGGCAAAATGAAACCTTCGATTAGGTTGTTGTTCGCTTATTCGCCTACGCCCCAGCGACGCGTTTTCCATTTCAGGATTTCTGTTTTCATCCCTTCCCGAGCCCTGCCGCGCGCCAGTTCAGTGCATTTTGCTCACCACTGCGCCCACCCCTGCCATCAGTGATTCTGGGAGCGATCGGGGGTTGCCAAGGAAACTTCGCCCTCCAGCTTCCTTTCTGTCGCCTGATGCCAAAGGTGCTAATGGCAACTGCCATTAGTGCGATATTTTTTTCCTCTTGCACGAGTTCATTAGTTCCCATTGTCAAGGCGCGGTAAGGAGGGGAGTATATTCCGCCGTGGTTGGAATTATCACACTTTGGATACACTCATTGATTCCCGGTAAACTGAAGAAGCATACGAGAACATAGTTGCAAAACATATTGTGCAGTAATACAGACATGAAGTGACGTGGCGGCACATTTGATACGGGCGAATTTCGTCGTATAATTGCTGTCTGAAGATGTTGATACCAGCCCCGTGTATGTTTGGCTCCTGCATGTTACGGCAGGTTTCCAATTGGCCTGACTGCCGGCCTGTACGATAGCTGCCTTACGCTGATTGGTGGTAAGCGTTCCAGCCACGTTGCTGGCCAGCGAAGCCATTTTGCTGACTTGCGTGAACTTCTGTATTTCTAAATATTCTGTGGACTACAAACGTTCCTTTGTATCAGAAACACTTGAAGTGTGGTCTACGTTATTGCCAACGTTACAGCGTCAGTTAAGGCCGTATCCTCCTCTTGCTGCTGTTTTTGCAATAATAATTTTTTTTTAAGTCTATTCGTGAGTAGATATCAAGAATTTGAATTGTTTCCACTGTTTTGGATAATTTTTTCGAGACGTTAAATACAAAGGTCTTAGCTAATATTATAGCTAGCGAAATTTTTGGTATTGGACTTATTAATCAATACTGTATAATTTACTATCTTGAAAAAAATCTAGCTATCGGAAAACAGTACGAAAAGGCCATTAGGGCTTTAATAACTGTTTTACACACTTTCTCTCACCACCATCACAATTCAAACAAGTAAATTTAAGCATATATCTACACAGATTTCAAAGAGAAAATGAAGACATGATTGTATTAAGCTATAATATATTGTAAATAACATGTATACATATGTTTTTCCACCTTCAGAATGTTGTTAAATATTTTTCAACATTCTTTGAATTCTTCCGCCATTGGTCCTGTGACGTTTTAAAATTTTTACAGAATATACATTTCCACAAAGGATATTTTTGCATCTAAATAATACTAAAATAATATTAAAATAAGTTGAATTCCGATGCTCTAACTTTATTTTTTTCTAGAGACTGAAAAGTTTTGCGAATTCATTTCAGGACGATATAGAACCCGAAAGCTTGTTCATACGCGTTCCTTTGCGATTGGGTAAGGAATTATTAGACACGCCCAGGAAGACTCTACAATAGATAACAGGTCAACGAAGAAACGAGTGCCCAGTCACAGACAGCCATGTTCAGAGTTTGATTGAGACAGCAGCCAATGAGGAAAAGGACTTGACTTCACCAGTGGCGGCTGGAGAATTGTTGGCAGGTAGGGCACAAGTTGTCGAGAACTGTACACTCGCGTGAACGCGCCGTCGTATACCAATGTAATGAAATATCTACTGGCTACTTATTGTGTTGTAGGCAGTCAGTAATAAGCGACACCTACATACTAGCGTGTCAGTGGCTGTAGCGTCAAATAGCGCACAACATTGTACCCTGCCTAGCAACAAACTTACAAGCCGCCACTGGATTTAGCACAGGGAATCTTAATTCTAATGTAAAGGACGTTGTGCCCACGAAATTTTCATGTCTCTACTATCCTCTAAATAATAGGTAACAACATGAAACTACATTTACCAACTCAACTCGAACTTTTCTGAAAGTACTCCAGCCGGTGATTCCGTGAAAATATATCAAGTTAGAATTAGTACTAATTTACAAGGAATGAATTATTACTACGTGGAAACACATACACGGGACTGGCTGAGTTGTTACTTCAATAGGGAAAGTAATTTTGCTTATTATATTTTCAAATTCGTCCTCTCCCCAATGATGATTTGTTTCAACAGTGATGTCGACTTGGAAGTGTTCATTAGCGCCACCCTCCTCCTCCCCTTCCTTCTGGTTCCCTCACCTTCACCCTCTCTTTCTCCCACAGGAAATAATGAAAACGTGGCAGATAATAGCCCTTCCAGTTTGTGTAGTTAATGAACACGTTTCCAGTCCATTAGCGTCGACAATGAAGTCCTATCTGTTTCAGTCGAGTTGACAGCACACAGCGCATTCCGAACATGTCTCCCTTGATGTACGCTCTGAAGCTGATTCCCCGATGTGGTTATGACATTCCAAACATAACTTTACTTTTGTTTTGTTGGCACCACGTACTTACGTGTGCTGCGTACCTGAGTTAAGGAGGCCGCATACCCTACGCTTCAAATGTGTTGCTTTGTGTTCGTAAACAGATTTTTCTTTACGAAAATATTCCACGTGTGCCCATTGAGCGAACGTACGAAAAGAAAACAAACTTCAGACAAGGTCGGAACCTCATTGTAAGAGTGCGTGGTAGATAAATAAACGCTGAAAACCTCTATTGATTCCTACGCTTTTTTCGAAGCCAATATGGATAAAATACTCAATGACAATCTTAGATAACGGTATTTGCTAACTTTATGAGTAAATATTTATCCAGAATTACTAATATGTTACGCGTCATCTCTTGCGCCGCAGTTAAATGCACAAGGTTCCGGGGTCAGAGATTGTGCCTCAGAAGTTCGTAACACTGGAAACAATTTTGTTTAAAACGTTGGCTAAAACTATTGTCTATGATTGCTATTGTTTAACTTTCGCAAATTGGCTTCAAGAAACCTACAGTTACAGATTAATGCTTTTAGCGTTGAATTATGTACCACGCCCCACGAGGCTCATTAAAAACACTGTTTCTAAGCCCTCCAACATGGCTAAAAATGGCCTTTTCAGACTAACCGGATGTATGTGAAACTCAGGTTGCGACCTGCACTGAACTTAGCTGCAGACTTTCCACCACTAAAATTGTATGGTCACCACTTAATGTCCCATAGTAAAAACCGTTCGGCGGGAACCTTGCACGCTAGTTCAGCACTTGGCTCGTTGAGGCGATGCGGCATTTGATGCGTGCTTCAAGATCAATCTCACCGCTTGGTCGCTTTTGAGTCTCTTACGTGCAAGTAGACGGGGTCCTTAAGTCGTGAGCAAGGGCAGGGATTTACATGTTAGATTATATTCGGCTGTCTCAGTCATTTTTAATGGTAACACTTTAGGACTGAAACCAATTTCTTTATTGAGAAGAAGTTCCTAGTACTAAAGGAATAATAATGTAGGGAAAAATTTTAAATTATTATTTCGAGTGTTTTTTTAATGGACACTCTTATTTCTTCATAGTTTTCAGGGTATTTAAGAAATGCCCTAAAACGCCATATAGACATGGGCACCTAACCGAGATGAGCAAAAAAATCGGTTGTGGCAAATACTTTGGAGTTTCGGCAAGTATTGAGTCACTTTGAATGTAATAATTTAACTTGTATGTATTATTTCTCGCGCCATGCTTTCAAAGGCTCTGACAGGCAAAACTGCCTCTGATTTTATATTATTTATTTATTACAAAATAAATTCAATTATACAGATTACAAAGCGAAATACATGATAAGCAATTACGCCAAGGAAGCATTCGTAAACTTGCTACCAACGTTACCAGAAACAAACAACCTTAGCTATTATTGAATTGAAAATATTTTTGTTAAAATGAGTTTCCTTTACCTAATTTTAAACTCAAATTTGCCTTTTTACCGATACATTTTTATCCGAAAAGCTGTATGCGTATCTGCAGTACAAGCCTACTTTAGATATATATCTTATGACTTTGATCACGAACTCGGTTTGGTGTTAGGCTGGGGAGGGTGAGTGAAAGGTGGGGGTGTGGAGGGAGGAGAGATAATGGGGTTCAACCACTGCCTGTACATCACTGACTCGATTCTACACTTCGATGAACTTTTTAACGTAGTAGACAGTAATAATAATAATTTAAATAGATTTACTTCTTACAATTGAAAAAAATATTAAATGATGATTTGAAGGTGGTGCTTCATTGACTATAACAAACAGCCAACAAATAACAATCCATTACTTGTACAGACTAAAGTCAAAATATTTAATTCTGCTGATATGCATTTTATGAATCTTTTTAGCGCAAGAGTATTGCGAGTTGCAAGTATTTAGGCACATGTCGGGTTAATTATTGTAATGCATGGTCCACCTTCATAGCGCCTAGATAACTGCAGTCCGCAACACCCCTATTCCTGCAGCTGCACTAGTTCATCTTCTCAGTGAAGACTTGTGCCTCAAAACGCTAGGATCAATTTTGCGCACTATTGTTTGCCCCTACAACTTTGCAGGGTGTCATTTCCGTTCACAAGTTAACTGACAATAAATTCCTGGTTTTGCGTTATCTACCGCTCATTCGTATTTACGAACATTAATTTCCGAAACATCCTGTACATGTAGTGCAGATATACGAACTGACGAATATCTATTTTAAGACTCGCTCTATGCATGTCGTTATCTTATCTGTTTGTAATCTCACATGTAAAGAAATTTTTTGTACTTTTTTGTCAACCTCTAACGCAAGAAATTATCTTTAAAGGCTTATTTAGGCAGTGGGAGACTTTTTCAAATACAGTCCAGTGTAAAATTAAAGTGAATATTTTACTCAGAACAGTTTTTTGGACATTTGCCCGCAGTGGCATGTGTCCAAGAAAAACTGTTCTGTGTGTAATACGAACCTATTGCGTGAATTGTTCAAAGATCACGTAAATTTTTTATTGTAATATTAGAAATTAATTTCTTATCACTCGTAAATCTGTGACGCTGTGTTGCTTGCATTGCTATGTTCGTACTAACAACGGGTTCAAATTAAAAAAAAACTGCAGGAATTGTGCAACTGACCGGTTCTTTTGAAGGGTTCTCTTCATTCTGAATAGTCTGTAAGCTTGTAGATTATTTTAATCTCAGTTCCAAAAACAAGCCTACGTTGACTTTTACGCTGGATGTTCAGATGCGATAAAATAGTAATTTTGTATTTTTGTGGAATAGTGATAGATTTCTAGACGATGCTTGTGAGTACAGTTTCTTGTTACGGAACAAATTTAGCTCGCATAGTTTTCTTATAACAGTGCGTCAAAGACAAAATTTGCATGTTCCGTTGCCATGCAAATAGTAAAAACCAATTTACTTACGTAAATGAAATAATTCACGGTTAACTAACATTCCATGAGCTACGCAGCAAAGAACTTAGAAGCCCACGTGTAATATTTTGAATATTTTTAAAAACCGCATAAGTACAAGAAAAAAGTTCATAATTCAGCAATTTTTTAAAATACAAAAAATAAGTAACGGGAAGTTATTTTAATACTTTGTTACATAGCACACGATATGGTATTTCACTGTTAATTGTTTCGTTTTAGTAAGTCAAGGTGTTTTTACTACGTATTTGCATGGCAGCACAACATGCAAATTTTGGCTTCGATGCACCATTATGAGAAAACTATGAGCGCTAAAATTGTTTCGTGTGAGTAAGCTGCACTCACAAACATCGTCTACAAAACTAGCATGATTACATACAAATATAAAATTATGCATTTATCGCACTTGAACACCCGTAAGGAGCGTCCCGACATAACCGAGACCTGAGCAAGCGGTTGACGGACGTACACTTGTAGAGACAGCTGGGTGTGTTCTCGTCTGAGAAGACACTGAGGGTGGAAACCAAAGAGTGTCATTGGCCAGAGGGGAGTATCTGACAGTGTACAAGAGAAAAAAAGTAACAGAAAATATGAAAACCCGCTTCATTTTTAGTCGGATTTCTCACAACAAAATAAGTTACTAAAAGGTTTTAATACAGATATATATTTATGAAGGATGCACATAGGTTACTACAAGTAAATAATTTGGTTTAAAAGAGTATTTATTATAAACAAATTGAGATGTATTAAAATATGTCGTTTAAATTCCAATTTTTTAAATGATTTTATTGATATTCCAGTATCAAAATTTCAACTCTAGTAGCAAAAGTACGACTTTAGTAAAGTTTTACTGTTGTAGGTACATAATTTTTTTTTAAAATTAGAATAATGAAATCATCCTGAAATGGCGCTAATTGATTAGCAAGGGACATTTCTTATAAAGACATCATAAAACTTAACTTATTCTGAGAAAGAAACGTTTAACATATATATAAGTGTTAGCGCTCGAAAGTAGCAAAATAGCCGAAAGGTATGTTCGGTGTATAGGGCCTATAATATAAATATAACGAATTTGTATGCTATTTTTATATTAATGTGCTCCGTTATTCAGAATAATTATAAAATTAAATATACACGTAAATTACGAATCTAACCTTATTTTAAATAGGAATCGGCCATAATAAAATTTTTAAAGAGGTGCTCAACACGTTGGGCACGGAGACTACAGGTTTATTCTGAAACAAAAGCAAGTGTAAAATTACCCTAGGTAAATGATCCTAGTCTGGGAAAGGCGCATTAAGTGATATTACATACACATTTTATTAGTATTCTTTTCTTGAGTCCTATTCCTTTTTTTTTCTTGCTACTTGGAACAAATTACGGCAATTTTCTCAGGAAGAAAAGTGGCAGAGAATGAACACATGTTCTATATAATGTTTGTTTTGCAGATAGACGGCTTCAAATAGACGGCTTCAAATGAGATTGGTGCGAAATTCGAGCTACTTCAATGTTGCCAAGGTTTATTGGCTTCATTTTTAATCAAACAGGTGTTGGTGTTCACGGGAATATAGAAGGCAATCCAGAGTCTTTCCACTTTTCTTCCGAAATCCATGGTATAATACGCATTGTTTATGTTATAGTAATAGTATTAGGCTCGGAAAAATATGAATTTATCTCACTTAAGGGCTTTGTTCCTACTTCGAAGACGTGGCGTGAGCAAGGACAGGTAGTTACATGTTAAATTATATTCCGTGTGACTTACTACCTGTCGAACCTACACATATGTCACCACTGACATAGTTGCTCATTTCAATGAGGCTCACATTACTATAGGATTTTTAAGGGCAAGTTTAAATACGCTGAATAATATGAACAAAAATTTTTTTTACATACAACACACAAAAACTTAATTTCATAAAATTTTCTTATGGATTTATTCTTGTAGTAATATTCTCATCTTCTCAATGCAGAAACTATTTTTTTTTCTAAAGTGATATCTTTAAAATAACTGAGCATCGCAGAATGTACACGTGAATCTCTATCACTGATGACTCCACGGCTCTCAGGTAGACAGTCGTGCAAAGTTAATCAAACACTCGTATGACCAATTTATTCCGAATTATGTCTGAAACGGAATCGCAATACAAATGTACTTTATCGTCTTGTTTTTTTCCTAAGGAATCACCTGTCAGCGTTTGTTGTTGTTATTCAGACTGAGCATGTAAACATAAATGTTGAAGTATGACGGATCATCATGATACTTGACACATATATGTATTTCTCATGGAGAAGTTTTTATGTTGTCATTCTACTCTAACTTGCCAAATTAAAGTTTGTTTGTTCGTTCGTCTTATATGCGTTTATATACCATTCATCCGATTTGTATAAAAGTTAGGTGAGTTGTTTTGCATGCGCCCGCGATGGTTTCTGCAAAAGCGTGTGAGGGGAAGGGGGGAGTGCGAAACTAGGTAAGAGGGGCAGAACGGGTACCCACAAAATTTCATGGGCGTTGCAAACGCATGGCAGGATACTTATACGTTTGAAAACGGTATCATCACTGACAGAGCACACTCCAAATATGCGCCCAAGGTTGTTGTTCCTTTTATTCTTTACAATACATTTTACAAAGAAACAATTAGGTAACACACGTAACCGTACAATTAACATTACAATTAGTCTTATAAACTATTTTCTTTAAAAAAGATAAAAAGTAAACAAATTGCGTGATTCATCCAAAACTTTTGCATTCGTTAGTTAAAATTTATCTTCTTGGGAAAAACTTATGACCATATTTCGTCAAATGCAGTTAGTGAAAATTATTGCTCAAAATGATGGTTACAAACATTTATGAAAAATATTCTGAGAAAATAATTGTTGATCGAGAGAAACTCATACGCTCTAAATTAGAATCAGTGAAATTTTTACCGTTTCAGTAAGTTGAGAGGTTTTTCATTCGCCAATCTGTTGTTTGTCAATGTTGACTGATAAAAGAGAGAAAACGACTGATGGTAGTAACATATTTATTAAGTAAGTATATATCACTAGTTAATCAGTTGAAATTCTAGTATTCAAGTTGTAATTTGAAAGATAAAGTTTACATGATTAATTAAAGTGTCAACAATTTCACACGATCAAGAGAATTCTTGAAAGTTAATTTATAATTATCCTGGAATGATTCAGCATGAAAAATTAATGAAAGATTCCATCATGGCTTATGTCAAACATTTTACCAAGAATATATCCAATGCTTGTAGAATAGAAAATTTTTCATAATACAATTTGAATAAATGTTATGGTTCAAAACTGAAAATACAATAAAATTGCCTAACACTCCATCTTAAACAGTTTGTAAATAAGATTTGTGAGGTAGGATTCCTGACAAGTAGACGAGAGCGTAAAAAGCGTACTTTGAAGAATTATATCAGGGAAGTAAGGGAAAGATGAATTGTTTATATTGTTATGTGAGCAATTACTTTCATTCATGTGTTCAATACGTATTAAACCAAAGATTTGCCGGAGTATAAAGTTGTTTCAATAATACAGCAAATAAAGTTGTTGTATTAAAACAGTAATGAAGAAATATAAGTGGCCTTTCACAGAGTGTGTAGACTAGGGGCAGATCCAGTTCTGAATCCTGGATGGGGTTATCCCTTAAAACATAGCTACATCCACACACCAAGCCAATTTGAGAGGGGTTGGTCATGGGGGCCCTCACCCGGAAAAATTCTGATTTTAAGGTGCAAAGGTGCTATTAAAACAGTTTACAAATTTAAAAAAATGTTTATATACCATTTAAGAAATTGTAATATTTTTCGGTGTAACATATGTTTCAAAAGCGAAAACCTTTGTGCTGATATAAAAATAGGTGCATTTTTAAGCTTATTCTTCCATGTTGTTGTAAACATTGAGTGTATAGTTATTGTTGTGTTATCTTTCTGAAAACTAAAGGAATATGAGGTAATATTTTTGATAGTTTACTTAGTACTTACGTTGTTTTATGTTTTTGGAGCAGTCTCGAGAGGAAACTTGGCTCCTATGCCCCTCCTCCCATCTTGATCCAACACTTATGTTGACAGCACCATATGTAAGGTTATTGCATGTGGTGTATTCTCATTGCCCCTTGCAGGACGAAGTGGACTGTTGTCCATAATCAGGAAGTGCCAATCTTGGAGGTAATATCCTGACCGGAAATAAGACCCACGCCAAATAGCTGACTTGGTAGTGGTCTTCTTCATATAACAAATACGGATTACTGGTTGTTCAGTTACTTTTCTGCCAGTTTATGTAACTCATTGTGACCCAGTGCTAACAAGACTCTTTGAAATGGGAAGTGAAAAAATACACAGTTATATTTAAGTTGTGTTTGTCGTAAATGTTACTCCTTAATAATTTTCGATTTCCACGTGTTTAACGAGGATATTGAAAAATCCCATTTAATTTTATATAGATCTTTGGGTAAATTTGTGCTTACACACCCTACCCGTTCTATTTTTGGTTTCAGAAGTTAAAACAAAAAAAAAATTCAAATGACAGAGCTTTCTTCGACCTTCTACTTAAAACTCCATACGTAAGGCAGGCAGATACCTGGTACTTTGTTTGCGTCCCAACATGAATTATGTTTTTTTTGTTTAACTTGTTGTGCATTTGTTAATACACTAAAATAAACTGTATTCCAAAGCCGACGACAGATTGTAAAACATCGCGCATGCTGTAAATGCGTCACTTGATAGAACATCGTCGAGGCGGCATTTTAAAGGCCTCCTTACCTGTGCTGGCTCATAGTTGGCTCAGTGGCTAGAACACTCACCTCCCGCCAAGGGCGGTCCGAGTTCGATTCCCGGCGGGGTCGGCTCCCTGATTTTCGCGTGGTCGGCGGATTTTCTTTGGGATCTCCCATCTCCCCCGCCCCTTCATTCCAGCGCTGCTCCATGCATCATGTCACCCCATCACCATCGCTAAAAATCTAGATGTTGAGTGCTGACCGAAACCTCTCCACTTCACTTCTTCCTGAGCCTAAAATGTGTTGCTGCAATTTTCGATAATTCTTTCTTCATATATCGTATTACATTTGTAAATCATATAAGCCAGATTAGAAATTACATATGTATAGAAATACGTTTTGGACTTAAAACCCTATTTCACACAAAGAAAATGATACAGGGATGGCATAAAGTCCCATACGAAAACTTATAATAGTAAAGCCGCTTCAGTCGTAGACTCGCAAGTATAAAATATTTTTAAAAATTACTGTAAAATTCCCTTTCATATAAGGGGAGAACATTGAACTTATATCAAGAAGAACTAACTTGACGATAGTATGAGAAAATAATCATCTAACATAGACGGTTCATCATAACATAAGTAAATTTTAATGTCGAATTTTGAAAAAAGAAACAGAGTCTGTCACTATGTAATGTATTTAAAAAAATAATTTCTCACAGATGAAAATTGCCAAAATGAGCGTTTTTAGGTATGAAAATTTTGCTGCTGAATCTTTAAATAGGTATAGGCGTGCACAATACAATAATTTTTACCTTTAGTACTACGGCAAAAATTATGGTGTTAGGCCTACCACTGACTGTCTCGCAGAGGCAAACTATCGGCGAGAAGACGGCACGCCCTGGTTCATTGACTTGTGCTTAGAGGCTAGTGTGAGCCGTGGAGAGAGTTCTATGTCGCCCTTACCGCTCCGAACTTCCAGGCTTGAAACGCAAAATTACGTCCACCCACGTGGCTACGTTAACAATGGTTGCGTCACTCCTGGCATACTTGCCCTACAGTTCGAAATTACACCGCTGAACATAGGGAGAACAAATTGAAGGTGAATAATATACGAGTGCAGTTAAATTAATTTAAGAGTTTACTGTTCACCAATTATTTTATAATGATTTGTAAGATTTTGCTGTTGGCCGGCACAATATTTTTGCGGAAAATTTTTGGAAAGCTGCTAGATCTAGTAAACTCGAATGTTATGATCTTTGAAAGAAATGTGCACTGGGAGTGCATGACTGGATTTAGTTGCTAGGACATACACCATTGCAAAATAAATTACTGTCAAAAGAAAACTACAAATAAGACAAAAAAATAAGCAGAGTATGCTTTAGTCAACATGATACATACGCAACATAAAATTCAAAAAAGGGAATCGGGTCAAATAAAACAGGAACAAACAGAAAATAAATTAAATAACAAAAATAAGAAACAGAACCTAAGTTAACATGCGACACAACGATGAGACTAAAGCATTCTCTGCTTATTTATGTTTTGGTTTTATTTTTAGTTTTCTTTTGACAGTCATTTGTTTCGCAATGGTGTATGTCCTAGCAACTAAATCCAGTCAAACTCGTATGTATTTACAATAAGTTAATATTAATTATGAATTTGGTAAGTACTATTATATAATACGTTAATTTAATGAGTGAATATAGATGATGAAATTATTTTTACCGTGGACGGTGGTTGGTAACATTGTTCAGGCTTGTGTATATAAAGTCACATGCAATGTTTATATTTATATACCTAAAAAAATCGCCCTGGCATGAAAATGGAAATGAAGAATGGTTTTAAAAAAAATACTCGTTTTATTTCGATCCACCTGTAATGTAATGTAAAAACAGGATATAAATTAGATGTGCAATTTCGAGTTATTACTTGGAGACGGACTAAAATTCACGAGCCTATTCTCGCCCTAACACACTTTGTGACGTTACTGGCTACAAGCTTTCATGGATTATTGTGTTTCCCCGGATTACAGAATATTTTACAGTATTTTACAGTTGACCTTATATAACTGGTTGAAAAAGTAAGTCCTTCAGGTGCGCTCACAAACCGCCAGACAACAGCTGAATTTCGATAAGCATACAGTAAGTAGCATTAAGTGTAATTAATCTGTGGTCAGGTATTAATTAGGGCCCGGTAGTTTTCGCGAAAATATTTTTGCACCAGTTTGTTTCAGTGACTTACATGCGCACCTGCATTTCTGCTTTGTGGTGATTGATTAGATGCCTTAACATACAACGTCTGGACGTGTTGTGTCACAGTTATCCATGTACTGATTGGCACAGTCAAATGAATAACAACTCTGCACAAAAACACTCTGCCAATAATCACGAAGTTGAGCTGCGGGTGTACACGTAAGACACTGAAACAAAGTGGGGTAAAAAACATTTTCGCGAATACTACCGGGCCTTAGTTATAACGTAAAATATGCGGCTCTGTAGGTGTAACTAGAGGTCTGAAAAATTCGCGTTTTGATTTGGGTTTAAGTTAGGATGCAAACAAATGTATAGTCATATCCTTTTCATAATTGAGGGTCTGATGAGATTCATGGTGGTGTATGTCACAATTATATAGTATTGGCGTATATATTCATATTATATACATTTTCCAAAGGAATATTATGTAACAAATATTTCACTCTTAACTGAATTTCTGAATTTAATTTGCGTATTGCAAGAATGTACTGCCTTTTGCATGCGTTTAAAAAATTGTGGAATCTATTGTAACTGACTTACACGACTATAAATCTAAGCCCCTCAATTGACTCTTATTGACATATTTTACACATCCTGAAGAGTGCGGAGACAATAACAAAAGAGCAACTAAATACAGAACCAATCATGTTGTTTCGCTATGTTTACGGACAGACAATGTGTAGCTACTCTACTGATCAGAGAAACCGCGAATTTTTCCGGTCTCTGTATATAACTTAGCAGGAACTGAACTCGGTTCGCTTTCGTTGGAGGCAAGTTGTCAATCTATAGGTCGTGGTCAAGTACAAGCATATTTCGGAAAATCAATCTGCCTTGTCTTCGGTCTCAACGTTCCGACGTCTGCCTCGGCCGGAGGAAGGCCCGGAGAGGAATCTCCGTGGCCGGCCAGTGGGGTGGGTAAGTGGGGGGGGGGTCCGATTACGCAACCATAACAGCAGCCGAGTTGGAAGGGAAGCCTCGTTTTCGTCCCGATAAACATCGGCCTCTCGCCGGGCGACCCCCGCTTGCCCTCCGGAATGCGTCCTGCCCGACGACGTTTTATGAGCATGATCTCTTCGACCCTCGCCCGACAACAACCGAGGACGGGGTGATTGTCCTCCTTCCCTTCCTGCAACCTCCTCCGGGCGCCATCGTCTGTTCGTTGTCGTAACGGATGATGGCGTTCCTCGTCCTCCCGTTCAGCTTCCGTCCGAGTTGCTTGAGGGCCCAGTTACAATAAATTTGTCAGCGAGCTCGTCAGCGTGTATTTTATCTTATACATGTCTGCGAACATTCTAGAATGCAGTTATATACGCTATAGTGTGTATATATATATATATATATATATATATATATATATATATATATATATATATATATATATATATATATATATATATACACACACACACACACACACATACATACACAGGTTGTTGCACAATTCCATGTCAATATTCTAGGGAAACAATCCTCACGTGTAGAGGAACATGAACATAGGTCCAAAAACGCACTGTTTCTGCGCTACAGTTGGCAATACATGACGTGTGGTTGATAGCGCACGTGTAGGATCATGTTGCTGTGGGGCATCATTACAGCAGTACATAACATGATACTATGCCACACACTACGCCACTAACACACATACAGTAGGAGACAACTGTGACGCAGCAACGTGATTTTGCCAGCGTGCTATCAACCGTACGTCATGTATGCCAACTGTAGAGCAGAAACGGTGCGTTTTTGGACCTATGTTCACATAACACTTTTGTTCCTCTACACGTGAGGATTGTTTCCCTAGAATATTGACATGGAATTTTGCAACATGCTGTATACGCAGTAGTATATGCTATTCACAGTAAAGTGATTAGGCCTACTTTTGTAGCGTACAGAAATTGACGTATAACTAGCACATCACGCAAAGCCTGGACTAAATTGGAGACGAAAGTGTTCGCACAGTGTTGCCACATAGCACAGAGGAAGTCTCCTTTTGCGCTACGCACCTAGATATTATTTTATATATGTCACGTCAAGTATTTTATTTATTTATTTACTTACGTCTTCAGACGCGCAGTTACGGCAGAGTAGCCTTTCTTACACTGGACCCACAACCAATACAATTTCACAATGCAGAACTATCATAAATAAATATTACATATAAAATTACTAGAATATAACTTAACACTATACAACAAAATTTACACAAAAATAAACCAATTAGTTCACACTTTCACTCACTCAGTCATTCACATGCATACATACAAACATGCATAAAAAATTACACTGCAAAAAATCTGTTAGCAAACACTGATTCCCTCTCATTCATTCGCTCACGTGCATGCATATATAAACACAACTTCTCGAAAATGTAGTGTCATCCACTCAACCACCGGAGTAACTAAAATAGTACATATTTACTTTTCTCTTAAAAGTTCTGAATTTTTTCATATTCCTGCATTCAGAAGGCAAAATGCCCCATGCTTTAGACGCGGCAGTAGTCAAGAAATTCGAATAGAATTTGGTCTTGTGTAACGGCATTAACAGTTTACTGTCAGCTGTGGAGCGTGTGTTAACTGGGTGAAGAATCGTGCTCGGGATGAGAACCTGTGCCCGTAATATTATGGTTAAATATGAATTAAGATACCCGTGGAGCGCAAGAGAGGATTTACCCCGTAATATATTTGCCACATTCTGCACCAGTAGCGGCTCGTGGGTTGTTGCCAGGTAGGGCTGCAGTTGCCAAGAGCTGTACAAACAAGGTTGTGCGCTGGTTGACTCTACAGCCACTGACACGCTGATGTGCAGGTGCCCCTTACTACTGAGTCGTCACAAAACATCTAGTAGCCGGCAGATATTTTATGGTTGTTGGTCTACGGCGCGTTCATCAAGAATGTACAGTTCCGACTATATGCAGCCCCACCTGGCAACAACCCACGAGCCGCCACTGTTCTGCACTAAATTGTCGTCGTGCATTTTGCCACTAAAATTTTCGTCTCCTTTTTATCCCAGAAGTCGTGTGGTTTGCGTATTGTACGGCCCCTATATCTTCCCAGCACCACAGTCTATTGAGGTGACTTTGTATGCCATGATTTCATCTATATAATGTCTTTTTCACCTCCAATTTGAACTTTTGCTTTAAATTACTTCTTTCACATTCAGTTGCAATGTGTGCTTAAGTATCAAGATGTTTTTAATAGGCCTACATAAAACTGCAATATTTAAGAATTCATCGCCGAACCTTCATTTGAAATTGAATTGAGCTAATTGCAAAGTTGTCATAACTCACCCCACAAGACTGTATCCAACAAGATTTATCGGCAGAGGCGAAGCGTGAATGTGTTCAAAGTAATGCGGTGCTTAGCATTGATTCTACATTAACTCTTGAGTCGTCTGTGGAATCATTAGTTTGGTGTGGATAGGCACAGTATCTAGCCAGTAGAGTGTGAGAAAACAGAAAATAATTTCCCAATTACACGACCTCATTCACAAGAAAATAATCTTTCTGGTTGTGTCCTGCAGTTTTCTTAACGATGTTCCAGACGGATAAAAGCATAATTTTGTATTTTTATGAAAAAATATTAGTTTTGTAGACGTTACTTAGGAGTACGTTATTCTGTTACAATAAAATTAGCTCAGCCAGTTTTACCATTATGGCACATCAAAGTAAAAATTTGCATGTTTTTAGTTTACACCCTCCAGAAAGCAATCCACATAAAGAAACAAAATAATCCACAGTGAAAGCAAATGCCACGGGCTAGGGTTTTAAGTATGTAAAATCCCAATACAAATTGTTTTTGTATTTAACAACAATTTCTAAAAGTGGGAAAAAATTTCAAAATTCAGAAATTAAAAATAATAATTCAAAACTTTGTTTGAATGTATTTTATATACTTAATATCCTAGTCAGTGATAAGTACTTTTACTATGAATTTTTTTTTTTCGTTGTGTGGATTGGTTTTCGGGAGGTGCATGAACTAAAAACATGCACATTTAGATGTTGAAATGCTATTATGGGGAAACTGAGTGAGCTATTTTTTGTGACAGAATAATTTACTCACAGTAACGTCTACAAAACTAACACTGTTTCACACATATTATTTATTTTTCTCTCTGGGACGCCCTTAAGGCGGCCGCCTACCTCACGCTTCAAATGCGTTGCAGTGTGTTCGTAAACAGGTTTTTTCTACGAAACAATTCCACGTGTGCCCATTGTGCTAACATACGAAAAGAAACGAAACTTCAGACAAGGTCGGAACCTCATTGTTAAGACGCCACGTTCATTTGAAATACTGTTTCTAAGCTTCCAACATGGCCAGAAACGGCCTTTTCAAACTGGCGTACTTCAAAATGCACTAACCTGATGTATGCGAAACTCAGATTGCGACCTGCACTGAACTTAGTTGCGGACTTCCTACCAATAAAATTATATGGTCACCGCATAACGTCCCATAGTAAAAACCGTTCGGCAGGAACCTTGCATTATAGTTCAGCGCTTGGCTCGTTGAGATGACGCGGCATTTGATGCGCTTTTCAAGGCCGACCTTACTGCCCCGTCGTTTTTGAGCCTCTGACGCGCGGGTAAGCAGCGCCCTTAAGGCGCCCGCCTACTAACCGTGTGTTTGTGTTAGTGAGGCACGGCGCCAAGGGCGATGTTGACCAGCCCCTGTGGTGCGGTATCGCCTCTACCGCAAGACACTGAAACGCCGTGCAGTTATATCGTAGAACACTCGTCTGACACTTTCAATGGTGACCCCATATTTTTATTGGCGGAAAGTTTTAAGCAAAACCCAATAAACATTTATATCCTAGCCTCACACAAATCCCTTGAGCAGTCAATTAGTTTTATTAGATTGAAAAAACCATTTTTAGCCATTATGAGGGGTTCCGAAATGATGTTTCAAATTAACGCAAGGTTTTGAAACTACCATTCCTACGTCGTTTGAAGTGATTGTTATTTTTGTAAATGCAAATATTGTAAACACTTTTAGAAATTTTTGTAGAAGAAAGAGTTCTGCTAGCACGCTGCAACGCTGTTTACAAGGCAGGCAGGCGCCTTAATGCCTCTTGCTCTAATCTAATACCGCTTGTATTAAGGCAATGCCTACATGTTTCTACTTTTTTGATTATATTATTTTAAAACTAAACTAGAGCTGATTTTTAAGGCAGTAAATACAATGATTTTAGCTAATAACTAATGTGACTAACTACATTTTTGTTAATTGACTTTTAGTCGAAACCATATAATTGCTAGTTTTTAATAAATTATCTATCACGGCAAAGAACAATTTTAAACAAAACTGCCGAACACATTTTTGATATATTATGTCGCTTAAGCTTGCAAAAGTAATTATTTCAAAGCAGTAGAAACAGGGTAGCATGCATGGCCTTGAAATACGACCAGGATACGCCACTGTTTCTAAAATATTTAGAGTATACTGAAGTTACGCGTATACCACGCGAAGCTATAGCCTCATACCTACAAACTATTCCAACCTTACCGAACATTTTCCGTTTAGACTAAAATTATACTCGCCATCTGCGGAATAAAACCTGAAATTTTATCTGACATGTTAAATTACAAGTGATACTATGATGAAAATAATAAAAACGTTGTTTGAATACTCTTTGCCAGTTTTAGCAGAAATTCCTAATTGTTGTAAGTGGTTTACAGCAACAAGAGCTCTTATCTTATAAATGGTAGGTAATAAAACGAAGTAGTTAAGATAAAATTGTTTGGTTTTAGTGAAAGTCATTGTCATGTCCATGATTATATTAGGTTTCGCAGATTTAAATTATCTCGCTACACCTCACGGAACAGTTGACGTTTCTTTGTCTTCAAGATTCTTGTAACTTATAAATTACACAAAATAACGAACGAAACCTCGTTACTTTAATTCAAATGCATCGCAAGAAAAACCTCACTAATTTGAATTATTCACACAATCGTACTCTTTCGTGTAATGTCGTTCTCTGAGATTCCCCAATCCCCTGAAAACTAATTCAAACATTATGAGTTCTAAAAACCAAATATCAGTAACAATTCTGTGGGATTATTTGAAATGCCCTGGAGTGCTAATAAAAGTATTCCTCTACATCTACGCTGTAGACAAGTGGTGCAAGTCCAAACATGTATGTTTTTGCGTTGAATGTGTTTGAAAGAAGATATTTTTAACGCGCTCTCTCTAAGAAATCACCAATCTTTGTTGCTTTCGTATGAACCTACATGGGTTAGCTGAATTTATGCTGCAGTTCTTATATACGTAATCATTCGAGACCAGATAGCAGCGAGCAGTGTCTATGTACGTGCACAACTTGTGTTCTGATCGCTTCAAGTGTTACTGCCCGTTATACACACGTTGTTACTGCCGGACAGGGGGCTTATCCTTTACACTGTTTGAATCAAAATGTATAAAATGCACGTGCCAGGTTTCATGAAAACCGGTAGTTGTTCTGCTACGTATGGTTTACCGACGGGACACACTTCGTGCGGCATGTTATTAAATTATGATCGATTCCCCGAAACGATTGACTGGTGTGGTTTATTTGTGACTGCTGATTCTCCAATACAAATAGTACGGTCTGATAAAACATCGGCATTTGTACTACTTCTATGGTTTAATCTAATCGTCGTGTTTCAAACGTTTCTGATTACTTTGAAAATAATAGGCGTATGATTCAGATGAATAATGCATTTATTGCTGCAAATTATGCGAGGAACAAGTTCTATGCGTAACTGTTACTCACCGCAAATCATAATTTAGATAAAGACATAAATTATATTGAATATTGTAGCCCACAAAATATTTTATCATTATTGACCTCACAAAATGTTTGTGGTGGTTGTAAAATTTTTTCGTAGTCACTACAAAATTTTACTGGGACAGGCAATTATTTGTTTGGTAAAATTGGTGAGGTCCATGATAGCAAAATATTTTGTTGTGACCACAGAGGTTTTTTTTATACAATGTAGACTATCGGTAATTGCACTAAAATAACGGGGGTGACGTCGCCAAGCAATGGTTGAGGCTGTCCGAGTTTACAGGAAGTACGAGCTAGTGTAAACCACGTGTGGGAAGAAGGGTTCGTAAGTGATATCTGGCAGTAGTGCTGCACCAATATATTTTAGAGAATACAACTTTAACTTTGAAATTATACAAAATCTTTCATGATTATACAAAAAAAAGTTAAACAAATAGAATAAAACAAGCAATACTTATTAAATATTTTTAAAGAGTAAGATAAAATTACGGGTAGCTAAAGATAATCGCAAGCAATCATACAGAATACAGGTTCAAACTGCTAACGGTGAACGCAGTAGAACCAACATTACAACATCGCAATTGTATTTAAACAAATATTCGATGCAGGTTACAAATGTCCGCTATAGGTGGCGTTGGTAATGTAATGTACACACTCTTTGTGGTATTCATCATGCACAGTTATTTATAAATAGTAAATTTTTAGAAAGGATTATTTGTATAATATTATACAATAGCTGACACTATACAAAGACGATACAAAAGACAGTCGAATTATACCGATGTTGTATGGAACTATATAATCTGGCAGCCCTGTCTGGCAGACTAGAGAGCGATTGTGGAGATTGTTGATCTGGTGACGACAGTGGAGTGAGAGGGAAGTTTAATTGGTGCGAAGTGGGAGGGGAAAGGAAGATATGCGGTGCACGAACAGTAGGAGGGAAAGGGGAATGTTGGCACATCATCTGGAACATCTCCAGAGGCACGCCGGCACGTGGCATGGAAGGCCAGAGAGACACTGTAGAGGCGTTTACGAAAATTAACTTTCTAGAGTCAATCAGATATTGTCAGTCACGTGACAAGGATGCTGGACTGTTAGAGACCAGCGACACTCTAAACTTGAGTCGGTGAAGAAATAAACTAACCACTTCGGTGAAATATCTGTTGTTTCGTTCAAAAATGAGCCACTGAAGACAGTGAAGTCGTACTGAGTGTTTCAACGACTTAATGCTACTGATTTAAATGTGTTTTCCACTAATTCTCAGTGAATATCCCCTACATATTTACTAATTTTCAGTGAATTCTACAGGTTTATCAGTCAGAAACATATTGTTAGCAGAAATGTCAGTGACTGCAGCCACTTATTCGAATTCAGAGTGTATGTTGTGCACGAACGCACGCAAGCAGTTAAATCGATTAACTTTTTTTACGCAATCATACTTCACTTGGATTACTTTTTATACAAATATAGTTAAAATATTACTCTGCATGGGCTAAAATTAATAAACTAATATTATAGAAAAAAATTTTAAAAATTAAAATAAATTAAAAGAATTAGAGAAATAAAATTCTTAGAACTCCCAATTATTACGAGGGATATAAAACAACGTTGAAAATATATCAAGTGAAATCTCTAAGATTATGGAATACAATATAGAAACTAAAATAAGGGAGCAATCCAATATTCTGGACAAAATTTTTGACTTTGAGTTTGTAACCTTTTTCGCCTGTGCCTGCTGCTCTACGCAACTAATGAAAGTGGCTTTCAGCTACGATACCTGGTTTATTCGATAATCCACTCATGTCTTCTTGCACTATACATACTCAAACCCTGGCCAGTAGTTTACTAGCTGCTGCTCAGTGGAACAACGGGCAGTGAACGAATAGACTGGGCTTGAGTGTGTATAGGACAGCGGAGTCTAGCATGCGGGTAATTTTCCTGTCCCTGTCAGTTATGTTATTGGAAGAGCACTGTTATGACGCACCTTTGACGGCTCCAAACCAGTGATAAATAAGGGAATAACACTCGGGGAATTAAGCGGTAATCGCTTAAAGGTATAATTAGCGAGTTCAGTGACCTTCATGTTAGAATTCACTGTGCTATGTATACTCAAGCCTCGGCCATGTGTCCATTAACTGCTCACTGGAACTGCAGACAATGAACGAATAGACGGGACTGGAATATACATATTACTATGGATTTTAACATGCAGGGCCCTATTTCATAAAACTACAAGTCTACATGTTACAAGTTACAACTTACAAGGGAATATTCTACAAGTGTAAAAATTAGGTGTTTCATAAATAAAAATTTTGGACTTGTAGAAATTGGCACACTTGTAACATATTTTTAACAAGTCTACAAGTCAGCTGTTCATTGTTTATAATTTGTCTTTGCATTTAGTGGCAGTCGATCCAACAGAATTGTTTTGATTATAATTATTGCAAACTATTGCAAGCAACTCTTGTTTGTAGAATGAGTTCACGAGAAGCGAAGAAGCACAGTAAATTGGCCGTGTTGCTAAAAATTAAAGAAAATAAAAATATTTTGTTTGGTGCTTTTTCGGAAAAAATAAGCAAAAACGATAAACATGTAGCTTGGACAGAAGTGTCGGATTTGGCACACTCGCTTGGGCTCATGCCTCAGCAAAAGAAATGGGAGTATGTACGTGATGTATTATGGCAGAATTGGAAGAAAACTACAATGGTAAGTAACATTACCTCAAAAGTTGATGTGAACAAATTTGCATAAAACTTTAACAGGATTAATTTATTGATTTCTATCCTTAAAAAATGCATGCTTTGATATTCAATGATAATAATAAAGTTAAAAAAATATATACAATTCCTTTTTCTAATAAATGTAATATTTATTATTATAGAAACAGGAATGCAGTTGGTTTTCCATGCGGTCAAATGTTATGATATTTTTCTTATTGATAAGATGGTAAAACTAATCTTACTTTATTTAAACTTACAGGTAAAATTGGATAACAGGCGCCAAACTGGAAGTGGAGGAGGCAGTGTCTTCAAATTAAACGAAGTAGATCACACAATTCTGGACATCATTGGCAAAGACTCACCACTTGTTAAATCCTTGGGCATACAAAAAACATGGGAGTCTCAGAATCCTACTACGGTTGAAAGTATCATTGGTGGGACCACTGCCCAACCATCAGCAGATAGTGAACTGCCAGAATTTGATGTTGTTGAGGAGCAGAGAGATAGCAGTGTGATTACTGTCGATATCACACATGGAACTAAGAAAGGTACAAGTGTCATTTATTCATTGAGTTATTTCATTTTCATCATAGTCATCTTCCAGTTTTTAAGTTTAAAGTAACAACAATACCAAAGCAATGACATACCTATTTACATATATGAGCGTCTTTGGACAGACATGGCCATGAACACGCCTAGGCTCTGCAGGCAAATCTTGCTCCATGTAGTATTTATAGGTTTTAAACAAATTGTTAGTTTCTGTAAGGTTAGTTTAACAAATTTAACAAATTGTTAGTTTAGGTTAGTTTAAAAAAAATACGCATGTACGTAGCAGATAGGTTGGGTTAGGTTTTTTCTTTTATACTTTTTAACTGGGTGGTTTACACATCTGCGGCGCATCAGGAGCTGCAGTAGTCTTCAGGGGCTAGGGTCTTGTGTGACCATGGTGCATGCGTTGTCATAAAAAAAACCAGTCGCGTATGCGCAGTGGCCTCGGCCAAGTCTGTCAGAAGACGCTCTTATTTACATAACGAAGATAATATATAACTGCTAAGAAATAACCAATTATTCCATTTGGTTATAAATTTTTAATTTGGCTTTTAAATACAAAATATAGAATTTTTTATTTCAAACGTAAAGTTTTGGTTGAAGTGTTCATTGTGGATAACTTCCTCGCCATTTATAAAATTATCATATTTAATACATATATTTCATTTTAAATGACTATTACGAATTTTATCAATAATTGTGGTATTGTGTCATATCATTCTATAGGCTTGCCTGCCAAGAGGAAACATTCAACAACTAAAGAAAATGAAGCCACGAATGACTTTCTACAAAAGAAGAGACTGTTGCAACTAGAGTACCTAAAGCTGCAAAACTACAAAACAAAGTTGGAAATTGTAAAGTTGAAAGCCGAATTGGGGATTCCAGCTTCTGAATTCACGTGTAATGTAGGGGGTCTCCTTGATTGCACCATTGTACCCGGTGACAACATTGAAGTAGCAAATGAAACGATTGTTGTGGTGTCCGGAAAGGAAATGTAACTGTGTAATATTTGGTTACAAACAAATATATTGAAGTTAATGTAAAATGTTGTATTCAAATTTTTAATATATATTTTGCGGTCATTATATACCTGAAAACCACCTTTAATGAATGCCAAATTCATAACTTCTATAATTTATCTACATTAGGTGCCACGATAAAGACATGTAAAAAGTATACCAACTGCAACATATTATTGAGGGTTGATAAAGATGAAATTATTGTTCATTTAGTGTAATTAGTTACAATTACATAACACAGAATATGGTAAATCAAAACAATCCCAAGACAAACGAGTTAAATTGTTACAATTAATCTTTTTCAGTGTTGCATTTGAGAGTTTGCTTGCAGCCAGAAAAAGTAGAGGCTTCACTCTATTTATCTGAAATAATTTATCAGTTGACGCTGCTTGGCAAGTGCTGCTGGTAAAACTGGATCATCGTCCTCAAAAGCTGGACCTTCAATATTTCCATTTTCGTTTTCAGCCTCAGGAAGGCCAAGCTCTGCTTGTGTGTCTCTTTAAAAATTGCTCAATGTAACACAACACTTAAAGATGCTGGCAGCAAATGTAGGTTGTACCCTCAGGTAATTTGAGCAGGGAAATTTTTCTTTGAGTATTCCCAGAGAATTTTCCACCAACCTCCTAGTTTGTTTATGGGCCCTATTGAAACGTTGAACTGCGGGGGTTGCAACATCATTGTGTGCAGGTACAATTAACCATTCCTTCAGAGGATAGCCTGAGTCACCCCAAAGTACTGTATTTGGACAAGGACGCCAGCCTGTGCTAAATCTGTGGCTGAGAGTACTATTCCTTAATACTCTGGCATCATGTACACTTCCTGGCCAATTTGCACTGACATAGTAAAATTGATGATTAGGACCACATACAACCGTACAATTTATGGAGTGGTTTCCATTGCGATCAACATAATGTGGTTCAAACTCATTCGGTGCATCTATGGGTATCAATGTTCCATCCACACAGCCACACACTTGAGGCATGCCAGCTATAGCAGGGAACTGTTAAACTACCTATTCAACATTGCCGGGCCATTTAACTTCATTTGGAAAGAGAGCAATATTAACTGCAGTCACAAATCTTTTCAAGCATCGGTGTACAGTTGCTTTTTAAATGCCATGCATATCACCAACACAGTGATATTGGCCCCCATTTCCCAACCAGTGAAGTGAAACTAATATTTGTTCCTTTGCAGAAGTTGCTTTGTTTCGAAGAGTGGGATGCTCCAAATGATGACCAATTTCCAACAAAAGTGTTTCCACCTTGACAGAACTCATACGGAAACGTTCATTAAATTGAAATAAAGAAACAAACGCCATATTCATTCTTGGTCTGAAATAACGTGCTCGCCTCATAACCTCAAAATTCTGATCCTCCACATCTTCATCTGAATCAGTAAAAATGAGATCCATTGCTTCCACACATGCACACTAGGACACCAGTTTACTAATACAAATAAATTCCAATCATTATATAACTCGCATCTTGTTATATCTTTTTTAAAATGTACTTGTAGAGAGGTTTACTTAGGTGTTGATACTTGTAGAAAAGTTGCTACAAGTTACAAGTCCTTGTAGGTTGCGAGTATCTTTATGAAACAAAATCCTACAAGTACTTGTAGAAAACACTTGTAACTTGTTAGATTTTACTTGTAGCAACAAGTCTTGTACTTGTATGTTTATGAAACAGCATATGGTTACTTTTCACAATTTACTGGTAAATTCACTTGTAACTTGTAGACTTGTAGTCTTATGAAATAGGGCCCAGGTGATTGAAGTTCGTGTATAGAATTGAGAAGTCTTAGGCAGCTGCAGAAGAATACGCGTCACAACATATTTAAAACCTTATAACTTTTTTCTAACATTATAATTGTATCTTTCTGCCTCTTGTTGACATAAACATTTTATTTTGAAGTCATATGATAGATTTCAAATTTTTAACTAATTATCGCAGGTAAAAACAGCGTCTAACCATATAAACCAGCGAGGTAGCTAGATTTTAAAGTTTTCCTTTATTTTTATCGTTCACACTTCAAACTGTTTACCCGTCTTTACAAAGCTAACGTGGGACGGTTGCAATTATGTACACTAAAGAAATATTCTCTAAATTATTGGTTGTTTCTGTGTTGTGTTTCTTCTGCATGCCTTTCTTTGACAAAAAGGACCCGTTTGTTTGTTAAATTTTGTGAAATTAACTGAACTTCATCTGACACAGGTTAAAGTTTGTGGTACAAGCAAAAAGACTTCTAAAAAGTACGCAGACGATTGATGTCGGTTCAGTGAAGAGTATATTTGTCTTTTTACAGACGTAGCTGGCGGGAAATAAAATAATAAAAGCAGAAGTCTACATTTCAATTCGCTCTGCTGTGCAAAGGAATGTTGAATATTGAGAAACCTTTTGATGAGATAATACAGCAGACCAAAACTAACGCGCTGACCCGATGCTAAAAATATTATCGTTTTGAAAGCAAAGTATAAAATATATTTTCGTTTAATTAAGACTTTATAAAACGCTGCTTTGTTTCTGATATCTGCTCGGATCGTGTCGTTCAGCCACTTATTATAATAATCGATAATGTTTTATTTATTGATCATGTCCAAGCGAAGTTACGTTCGCATTCAGAAGCTCCCAAGTTAGATTCCTGGACTGGCCATCCTAGTTTTATTTATACAAGGTTCTCCAAACTCACTTCCGGTGATTTGTGTCCCTACCTAGAGGACATGGCCGATTCATTCTCCGTTTCTTGTCGTGCAGTGTCGTGTTTGGAGTTACGTTTTTTTTTTTTCCGAAACCAGTAAACGTGTGTCTATAATACGTATCAATGACAAGAAAACACACTTCGAACTACTGCTTACGAATATAACTTTTAAGACGGAGAGATAGTAACCAGCTTGAACGTTTGTATATTGTGTCATAACATTTGTTTTTGGGTAAATTAATTGGACTATAACCTAACTGCATAATGTAATAGATATTGACAGAATTGTAGATACCATAAGTCTTTGTTTGCCGTTAAGGGCTTGGGCCCGAATTTTTCGACTTTCGAGAGAATTATTTTTTTTTAATGCATTCGAGAGTCGATATCGTAAAATTGCTTCGTAACTTTGTTACAAATTGGTTTTAATATGCAATGTAATTTTTCGAGACAAACTGTATGATCATTATAGCTAATTTATCAATTAAAAGGAAATTTCGTTACTTAACTAATTAGCAACTATTTTGCAGAGTTCTGACTCGACAAAAATTAGAGTATGCAGTTTAAATCAGTTTTAACAAAGTTACGAAGCGATTTTACGATATCGGCTCCTGTTTATGTTTAAAAAATAATTTTCGTTGTATGCGAAGAAACTCGGGCCCATGCCCTTAATGTTGTTACAGATCTAATTCCAGTTAAGAAAGTAATAAGAATTTTTAAAACTACAATCAGACCAATGTATAAATTATTTTATTAACTGTTCTGGTGTCTTTTCGTTTGTTTCCCTTCAGTGGTAAACTGTCAGACAAGACGGATGGTACGCCTAAACTCCGCTATTTTTGTAACATAGACTAACAAATTAAATTAATAAAGAAACAAGGGACAAACAAAAGTGTATGAACTGCGGTTGGAGAGCGCGGTCGTGTTCCAAGGCAAGCTCTATTACAATCCAACTGTACACTTTTAGCACATGGCATTACTGATCTCTAGAGACATGTACTTTTCGCGAAAAGAAATTTGCCTCACTTTGTGTCAGTGACTTGTGTGCACGTCTGCAGACTTGCTTCACGGTCAGAGATTGGATGTTTTGACATTCGTGTGTCGTGGGGTTTTACACGCAAATCACAGACGTGTGGTGTTACAGTAACCTTATTGTGATTGGTACAGTCAAATGAGAAACATCACAGTTCAAAGGCA